>JAVTVY010037473.1:0-17153 GCA_036873755.1 Hanleya hanleyi
GGTCATTTAACTTTCGTTTTCAGCCGAAAAACAGTAACTTTCGTTTTCGGCCGGAAAACAGTAAGATCCCACATTTCCTTTGAGCTACACAAGCTGTTAATTAGTTTTTCTCTGTTTTCCAGTCGTTACTGTTACTCCTGCAAAACTGTTATTTACATAAGCTTTTGGTTCATTATTGGAAACTTGAATTTATTTTACGTATTAGCCCGACGAAATATGAACACATTGACAAACTAATAGATGCGTATTGTCTTCGTGATGGAGGGGTGTGGATTTTGTGGAACACAGGTACCAGTGTTCGAAAATTAATCAGCAATATAACATATCTGACAGCGAAACAATTAAAGTATGTGGTACATAGTCTCCATGTATGTTAAATATCTTGCCATTCTTGCTTTGTTGCAGTAAATTCTCAGCAAATTACCAACACCGGTCAGAAGCTACAAGGTTCGGAAATCGCAGATGTGAACATTTTTTTTTCGTTCGACATTAACACCCCAAATCACAATACAACGAAACAATACGAGACAGAACAAGACTATATGATACGATACAATACAATAAAATGCAAAATAATACCATACATTACAATACAATATATTACAATTCAACATATTACAACTCAATACATTACAAAACAATACAATTCTAAACAATAGCATACCATACAGTACGGTGAAATATACTATAATTCAACACATCAAAGTACAAACACATATACACCTTTACATAAAAGGAGAAAGTTAACAAAGATTGTGAATTTTATATAATACGTTTGTACAACCTATAGTGGCAAACTTCAATTGATAATTTGATTGATAATTTATTGTGTCTCGTGAACAAAATGGAATACATGCTCCCCAGACATGCGCACTTTTGTAAACCAAAAGGGCGACGCGCGACGGAAAAAGTCGACGTCGCGTTTTGAAAGGCGACGTCGCCCTCTCCGTCGCGCGTCGCGCGTCGACTTTTACAATGTTAGGAGATAGGGCAATTGGCCCAAATAAGACACCATAAGTTTGGCCTATCTCTTTAACATTGCAAAAAACTGACATGTCCATCATGAAGATCAGAACGGCGTCCTCAGCGTTTTGAAGAAGCGGCCCGTCGCCATATCTCAAAGTCAGCAAATCCTTGGCGGCTCATACCTGAAGTCGCCATGTGAGGATCAAATTGGCCCAAATAGAACACCATACTTTTTGGCATGTTTAGTAAGATGCAAATGACACCAGCAGCTCAATAATTATTTGCTGAAAACAATTATTTTACTAAAGCATCCATCTCCCTTCCCTAATGCATACACGTAGAGAAATGTCTGAAAACACAAGTAGATATTTTTTGTTCGGAAATGAATGAGAAATTAACATATGATGATTGGAATCTAGGCGGTTCATGCACTCTAGTGATTTAAATTACAAGGCTCATTTACATAGAGTATAGCCATATTGTATTCATTTTCAAGCCGATAATGGCCAATTAAGCCATATAAAGTAATAACAGGCAGTCAGTGGGTGTATCGGCTTAATCGCATGCCCAGTCAAATTGCTGGATGTTAAATCGCACAGATCTCAACGACCGTACACGGCATTTATCCCAGCGGAGACGAATACACTATGATATTACCCTATGCAATTCCATTCAAAAACATCTATTATGGAGAGTTATTTATGCGGATCCTTCAGAATAAGAAGCTTCAGAAAAGTTGACTAATTAAATGGACAGATTTTAGTCAGGTAAATCAATATCAGTGACTTCATAGGAGAGCGCCAGCAGTAGTCCCAACAGTTATATTAATGGGTATATCTTTGAGAGCAATATCAAAATATGTGATTAATTTATGGTCATATTTTTTATTGTGGGGGCCATCTTGAATTTTTAGAGTAGTGGCACTGATTGTTTCAGAACACATCTATAGATTATAGTTGCTTGTTACATAAGAAAGGAAATATATATAGTCAACTTAGTTTGTGATGGAGGAACAATTGGATAGTTCTTTCTGGGAAATGTAACTTCACTTAGAAGCTGTTATTGCACATATTGTGAAAGATTCGTCGTTTTCACATGGGGTAGGCTTAGACTTGCGTTCCGTGCTACTCGGTATACAGAAAGAACTGATAAACATGTAATGTGTGTGTTATACCTGGGCGTTGAGGGCAACTGTCGTGCGCTTGCGCGCCTGGAGCTGGTTCATTTCTACAAAATTGAAACATGAAACGAATGAAACAAAAGAAACAAAATTGAAACGAATGAACATCAAATCGAGGCTCAACTTCCAACGACCTTGCCAATTCAGGTCAGATTATCAACCAATTTTCTCTCCCCGTTTCGCTAAATTACACTCTTTTTGTCCAGTTTCTTCGAAGAAATCAAAATCATATTAAAAACTAGGAGGCTTGCCATACTTCTTTTTGACCAATAAAGACCTTATTATGCTTTATTTTACAAAACAAAATTTAGAGTGGAGAAGGTCACCAAGGTCGCGCAAACCAACATGTCAGCGGCCGTACGAGTTGCCGTGTATGTGCTTCACACCAAGTATGTCCAATCTGTTGTCTTATATTTACATCGTTTTATTCATTTTTACACTGTGCAAGCTTTTGTTCTTGCCCTCTCGTAAGTCTACCGTATCAATGGTCGCTAATGTCTCCATGATCGACCAACTCAGCCCTCGAAAACTGGTGTTTCTGTCATCTCGTTGTTGTTGTGGTTTTTTCATGGTTGTATTTTGGTTTATTTCTAAATTCCCTACCATTCCCACGCCTGCACATGAATGGGAAAGTGTTCTCTGACATGTCCTACAACAGTCATCAGTGTCGATCCGTCACCAATACACCAAAAACACGAACAAAATCCACCCATATAATAACATGCGAATTGCTGTTGCAGTGTTGTTGTTGTTACTTCCTGGTTTGTATTTTGAGTCATTCCTTGTTCCCAAGACTTATTTATCATTCCAAATCAACGCGAACATCTTCTATGAAATGTCCTCTAACACATATAAGTCTCGATGAATCGAACTATAGCCTGTTAGTCATCAAATCAATAACCGGACAAAGGGGGCGTTGTCCATATACATGTATATTGTTGTGTAAAATGCATGTTTTAGTTTTGGTTCAAATCCACATTTTTCTGCTTGTTTGGGCCTGGAAAAGTATCCACAAACTTCCACTGACATATAACATGGATGGCGAACCTATCTCATAGTCTGTAAAACCAAAATTGTATGAAAATTTAATGCAAACAACATGTGCTATATTTCTGTGTTTTTATGCAAAATTCATATTTACTTTTGGGTCAAATTCACATTTCCATGCCTGATTCGGACTGGAAATGCATTGATATTCTTCCGCCAACATGTCCCGTAGCTCATAAGACTTTCACGTAGTCTGCCAAATCAAAACTCTGCGATTTATCAACGCGCAGCACATGTACCCAATTCATGTCTTTATTATGTAAAATGCAGGTCTGCTTTTTTCTGCAAATTCATATTTCCCTGCCTGTTTGGGGCTGGAAAAGCATTAGTAAAGTTCCACCAACATGTGCCGTACATGATAAACCTGTCACGTGGTCTGTGAAATCCAAATTGTGCGAAAATTCAACACAAACAACATGTATTGTATTGTAGTATTTTTGTGTAATAGTCATGTTAATTTTTGGGTCAAATTCATATTTCCTTCCTTGCTTGGGACTGGAAATGCATTGATCTACTTCCGCCAACATGTCCCGTAGCTCATAAGACTTCCATGTAGTCTGCCAAGTCGAAATTGTGTGATTTATCAACGCGCAGCACATGTACCAAATTCATGTATTTATTATGTAAAATTCAGGTTTGCTTTTTTCTGCAAATTCATATTTCCCTGCCTGTTTCGGACTGGAAAACTATCAGTAAACTTCTGTAAACATGTGCCGCTGCCCATAACATTATCATGTAGTTCACAAGCCAAAAAACGTGCGATTCACAGCAACATATAACATGTATAAGCTTATACATGTATTTCTCTGTATCGTTCCAATTTTAGTATATGTACTGCCGAAGCAAGTACAATAATGATTGCTTCTTCAAATCCTTTTATATGTTGAACATACGGTGCACACTTTACCAGTGGTTGGGTTCATTTGCATGCTCCAGCATGATAATTGGCATGGTGACGTTCAGCGAACGTTGTATGAACGAATGAACGGAGGGTAAATAACATAAGGGGGGTACTGTTATAAATGGCTGATTCTTTGAGAAAATCATTTTGATGAAATGTTTTCGTTTTATGACAGTCGCCCGTTGTCTTGGTTCATCTCCAATTGAACTGCATGTCTGGACCACGAAGATTCAGTGTTAGTGTCAATTTTGTCACCTTGGAGTTGTCCCCCTTCATTGTTTTTTCCATCTCCTGTGTTGTATGGGAAACTCATTTGTGGATTTTAAATTGTTGAAAATCAGAAATAATAGAAAACGATTGATCGAAATTGTAACACAATAATCACCAATTAGACAAATGTTAATCATACTCCATTTATACTATCTATATGGTATCTATAAATGCACAATATTTAACTCGTTTGTTGTCTACGGCCATATCACGTTGAACACACCGGTTCTCGTCCGATCACCGAAGTTAAGCAACGTCGAGCCCGGTCAGTACTTGGATGGGTGACCGCCTGGGAACACCGGGTGCTGTAGGCTTCAATTTCTTTTAATTTCATCATATTGTTTAGTTTTTTTTTCATCATTTGACTGAACATTTTATTTCTTTATTATCAAAAGAACAGCATTTTATTTCAATGCAATTTAAGCTGATAACAAACCTAACCCTACCAATTTGTGTAGTGTTATATAAACTTTAATACTATTCACCAAATATTGATTTTTATCAAATAAGAATGTGAGATTATCTCAATGCACATCTCGCTAAACATTTTATTCTTTCAATGCAAAAACACTCATAACAACTTTTGTAATGCAGAGTTTAATATTTTTTTAATAATTGATGGTTTATATTTAATACAAATATGAAATTATCATTAAAATGCAAGAAAAATATGGAACGCTTCACGAATTTGCGTGTCATCCGCGCGCCTTCTCGCCCCCAGATACTCTCTGTTGAATTTGGAACATTTGGGAAATTGGAACAATTGAAACAAATGGAACAAAATTGAAACAATTGGAGCTATATTGGAACCAATGGAACGTCAGAATACCAAAACGAGGCTCTTCACCTCTTCCAAAATTACACGACCGTGACCATATTTTCAAAGTCCGTTTGGCTAAATTACACCCTTTCTCTCCCGTGTTTTACCGTCAAACGAAAGCTTGTCAAAATCTAGGAGGCAGAAAATATTCCCTTTCCACCAGCAAACACGTTATTAGGCTCTATTTCCCGAAATAAAATTTACGGTGGGGAAGGTCACCAAGGTCGCGCAAACCAAGATGTCAGCTGCCGTGGGGAGATTTCTGTACTGTGAGTCACTTCCAATATTCGAAATATTTAGTCATATTTATACATAGTTTATATATTTTTACACTGTCCCAGCTTTTTTTCTTCCTCTTTCGTAAGTCATCCTTTTTACTGATCGCTAATCTCTCTCTGATAAACTAAATCAGCACTCGGAAATTGGCGTTTTCGGTGTTATTATGGAGTTGTTGTTGTCGTGGTCTATTCATGATTACATTTTGGTTTATTTCTTAGTTCTCTGCCTGTCCCACGACTGCACATTAATGCGAAAATGTTCTCTGACATGTCCTATAAGAGACACTTGTCTCGATCCGTGATCAAAACACGAAAAACACGGAAAAAATCCACCTGTATAATAACATGGGGTTGTTGTTGTTGCAGGCATGGGAATTTTCCGCCTATTGGCGGATTTCCGACTTTTTACCCGCTGAAATGATCGATCCTGAGATCGATGTAAATTCGGGTAGAAAATTTGGAGGGGGGAGGGGGGTTAAGCTTCGTATGCCCGTCTCCCTCACTCCTGGGTTTAGAAAATGCGTTCACAGTCGGTTCGTTCTGTTTGGGAATTCCCCTGATCACTCTTCGCGAATCGGTAATTTAATAAATCGCCCAGTCTACAGAGGGTGGACTGGAAAAGTACCCAGTCATGGAGAATGTATCCTAGTTCTCTCTGCCCGTGGATTTCTGTTTGGATCCCTGTACGTAGCCATGTGTTTGGGATGATGTAGAACGATTCGGCCGAAAGTGAATGAGAGACGGGGCTTTGTTTGCACGTACCGCTCACCTAAATTTATTGTGAGGTGCGCTTTTATCGGCGATTTGCGTTCGTAATTAGTGCAAACTTGTCATTGAAAATTGTCTCCAGAGATTTGTTTCCCGACTATGCTATAACATTGTGTTGTTGTTGTAAGCGAATATTGCGTAAGTTGTCGAATGATTGCCCTTGTGTACAAGTGAATAAACGTTACGTTTGTTGGACAAGTTGTAATTGTATCACCAAGTGTTACAAACCACTGATTCTCAGATTGAGATAAATTTAATCCCAAATTTGCGCAGAGAAACAATTTTTCTCCCGCCGACTGGAGCACGTGGAAATCCCCCTCGATCAGAACGAGGCTGACTTGATAGCTGTACGTCGGGAACCCTCAGAAGCTTGATAATGCATGTTACTGTGGTAGCGATGACAGGTTTCCGAATGTTTTTGGGCCCCCAAGATTGTTTGCTTGTTGATGATGAACATTATGTTGTCATTGATTACATGTGAATGGTGACTGAAAATAGAATTTATGAAACCAATAATTTGAAGATAATTATATATTTATCTATTGAATGACTTACTTAAAGTAAATACTTTTAATGAATAGTTTTACTGAAATTAATTTATGGGGAGTTGTTTTCTCAACTTGCCCTTTTTTATTATTAAACTAGATCCAGTTAAAGAGACTTTTAATTATTAATCAATAATTTAAAAAAAAAATGTTTCTTTTCAATGTGAATAAATCATGTGAAATTCTTTAACACAGCTAACTACTACGATGTGTCTAAAGTTTAGTTACATTATTGACACTTTTAAGCTTCATCAGTTAAAATAGTGTTGTCTAATATATATATAAAAAAAGCAAATTTCCTTTCCTGTGGGGTCACCAAAAAAGCTCTTATTTGAAAAAAAATTCCACCGAGCGGGGGAGCAGCCCCCCTCTCGCGCTCTCCCCCCGCGCGCACGCTTCGCGTGCTCGGGTGCAGGGGCTTTGCCCCAGCACATGGATGGTAATTGGGATAAGTTCAGACTTTTTTTTGGAGGTCAATTCCCATGCCTGTTGTTGTCCATTTCCGGGTTTGTATTTTGAGTCATTTCTTGTTTCCAAGAGTGTTTCATTACTCCAGATCTATGCGAACATGTTCTATGACATATCTTCTAACACATATCAGTCTCGATCCATCGAACTATAGCCAATTAGTCGTTAAATCAATAACCGAACAAAGGGGGCGTGGTCCATATACTTGCAATGTTGTGGAAAATGCATGTTTTTATTTTTCGTTTATTTTTTATTTTGCTGCATGTTTGGGCCCGGAAAAGTATCCGTAATCTTCCACTGATATATAACGTAGATGGCAAACCTGTCTCACAGTCTGTGAAACCCAAATTGTACGAAAATTCAACGCAAACAACATGTGCTGTATTTCTGTGTTTTAAAACAAAATTCATGTTTACTTTTGGGTCAAATTTATATTTCCATGCTTGATTGAGACTGGAAATGCATTGATAAACTTCCACCAGCATGTTCCGTAGCCCATAAGACTTTCACGTAGTCTGCCAAATCAAAACTGGGCGATTTATCAATGCGCAGCACATGTACCATATTTATGTCTTTATTATGTAAAATGCAGGTTTGCTTTTTTCTGCAAATTTATATTTTCCTGCCGGTTTCAGACTGGAAAACCATTAGTAAAGTTCCGCCAACATGTGCCGTACATGATAAACCTGTCACGTAGTCTGTGAAATCCAAATTGTGCAAAAATTCAACACAAACAACATGTATTGTAATATTTTGGTGTAATAGTCATGTTGATTTTTGGGTCAAATTTACATTTCCATGCTTGATTGGGACTGGAAATGCATTCATAATCTTCCACCAACATGTCCCGTAGCCCATAAGACTTTCACGTAGTCTGCCAAATCAAAATTGTGCGATTTATCAACGCGCAGCACATGTACCAAATTCATGTATTTATTATGTAGAATGCAGGTTTGCTTTTTTCTTCAAATTCATATTTTCCTGCCTGTTTCAGACTGGAAAGCCATTAGTAAAGTTCCGACAGCATGTGCCGTACATGATAAACCTGTCATGTAGTCTGTGAAATCCAAATTGCTTGGGGCTGGAAATGCATTGGAAAACTTCCGCCAACATGTCCTGTAGTGGTCTCATTAGACCTACGGTAATTCCCCTAATAATTCAATCACAGGAAGTTCACTTTTCAACTCTGTTATTCAAACACCGAGAAAGAGTAACATTTCCTTTCTTAATTCAAATTGAAGAAAAGTCATTTAATGACAAAATGTGACACTTTGTAGCTGGTGCCATGAAGAATATTGTCAGATATAGGCCATTTTTGCTGCAATTCCGGTGATCGAATTATTAGGGGAATTACCGTAATATAGATCATGAGTTTGGAGTATGTTCAAAGCTCCACATTTTGTATTTGTGCATGGTATTCCAACATTGATTGTGTTGTGAAATGAAATTCCTGCAGAATTAGACCTAGTGTCACCTGAGTCCTAGAGGATTTGAACAACCTTTCAATGGAAGGAAAACCATGTTAATACCAAACAGTTTGAATAATCAATTGAGGCATGCATGCATGCATACTAAAATCCAGTACCAGGTATTCAAAATTTCATCTGTATTATTTTATTTCTTCAAATTCATTTTTTGCACTGGAAATACATTCATAAACTTCCACTGCACATTAAATTTTATACAGAAAAATCAACCTAAAAATCCAGAAACTTAAAATTGTGTGATATACCCTCCCCCCCCCCCTACTGTGGGAGCAAGGCTCCAGAGTTTGTGCCATGGTTCTTCCAGTATGTTTGCTCAAGATATGGTTACCTAGTAACTTCCTCCTTATCAGTAGTCAGAGAGTCACATGATTAGGATTTCAATGTACCTGATAGACCATGTTTACTGCCATTCCAACACAGACAGCCAGCCAGTTAAGATATATACCCACATTGCTCTCCAGTTATCCAGTATCAGTTCATCAGGTAAGAACTTTTAACATTGTGGGTCTCTTTTATTTTCCATTATATTATACAGGCTTCTTGTGCTAGGATTATGACTCTGTGTTATATGGGATTTTCTATACAGGTATTATTTGGAAAAGTGGTCAATTTCACCATTATCTGGGGATTTATATGTTCTGATTTCTTGGATCACTCTAGAAAATGTAAAAGATTTGCTTCCAGTAGGCATTCATATTGTGAAATACTTTCAGACACATCCACATAATATGGATCTGTGGATTTTCGGATTGTCCAAATTTAATTCAGAGAGATATCAAATAATATATCCATCACTGATACTTAAGAATTGCTGAGCTTATTTGGCATATATGAACTAATACATTATCTGGTCTGCATCTCCAAAGCCAGGGGCCTGTTTGCTTACTAGGAACATTATATGGTTGCCCAGCAGCTTGTTTAATCTAATCTGCATTTATACCTCCTGATTTGCTGCACAGCTTGAGAGTTGTATACAGTTTGATTAAACAGTATTTTGTTTAGGCCAGCTCCCATACACATGCAGGTTTATTGACACATGCTCAGCAGATATGATAATTATGTAATCTCTGGTAGACAACCACTCCAGTTGACTCTTGACCTTTTCCACCCCAGGCCAAGATAGAGCCTCCCTTTGATCACAGCCTCACCCTGTTCACCAGAATAAATTGTTTAAATAATGTGTGGGTTAAGGACCCATGCTATCTGTCATGTCTGTAGATTAAACTCTGTATTAGTTCAACTTCTGCTAACATGTTTATATTCCTGGAGTATTTATACAACCTTTCACCACGAATAATACAATGCAATACAACCTGAACATAAATAAAATAAATCATCAAAAAATCAGCAAATTAAAGTCGATTTATTATGAATCTTTGAAAAGTAAATAATACCAGTTTATATTTATAATTTGAATGCACTCAGCACTTCCATTACATGAACAGTCTCCATTTACTTTATCGAGTTACAGCTCATCATTATTGTGGAATAAAATGTTTTTTACAGTTTCAGGATGCCAAAAGAGGCAATAAAGGATTCCGAGTGGAGGCGTCGCCTCCGGGCATACGCCAACCGGAATTACACGTGTCCAAGACAACAGACCCTGGTCACCCAAGACATCTTCGGGGCACCGATAAGATGCAAATGTGGTTACCATGTAGAATCGGTATGGTATAGTTGGATGGTTTGCGCAATATGCTTGTATTGCTTTGGCTTGTCATGTGTTACGGATAACGGACAGTTAATCTTATTTTGCCATAGTTATCTTATTAAATACAATTAATATTATCAAATACAATTAATATACACTGACTACACAGTGCAAATCTTGTCAGCCATGTAAATTACTTTGTATGAAGAAACCATTCAGACCCTCCTGTAATACTTTAATCTGTACAGGAAACACAACCAAAAGCGGCCACTTCTGAGGGCACCATGCCCAAGGGTACTACATCCAAGGGCACCACCACTTCTGCAAGAGGCTCTTCAGAAGCGGATTTAGACCCCGCTCTATTGGAAGAGCTTTTCACCCACATGCCAGAGGTAAAAAAAAAATAAAATAATGAACAAGCCAGAGAAATTATGTGATAAACTGTTGGAGACCTATTTTATTCTATTTTATTCATAAGTGAAATTATATCAGGTGTGTCATTAAATATTTAAAATTTCACTAATATTTTCAAATATTATCACATTTCAGCCAACCCCCACTGCTGCAAAGAAGGAGTCCGATGTCCCCCAGCCTGTCCCTGAGGGGTCATCGGGGAAAGAGTCTGAGGTGTCGTGTGTCCCGGAGACCCAGCCTGTTCCCGAGGGGTCACAGGTGTTTCCAGGGACTGCGAAAAGTTCCCCTCCTCCATCTGATCAGCCACCTTCAACACCTAGAGACCTTCCGCCACCCGCGCCAAGTGGAGACCAGTCCCCAGAACTCGACCCATCCCCACCGCCAGAATTATCCCCACCAAGAAGGGCAAAGCCACCAGCTGACAGTTCTGTGGTAAACAATATGACTGAATGTGAACAAAATATATTCAGAAAAAATAATTTTGATATGTAAATCAATACGATATTTCTACGATGTCTGATATATATCCGATAATTCTGTTTTGAAATATAAGAAATGTTCTTTTGTGTTTTTCTCATTTTAGGCAGACTATCTCTCAAGGCTCCCCCAAGGTTGGGAAGCCAACATGGCAGAGTGGGACAGACTGTGGATCGGGAAGACCGTCTTCATTAAAAAGAGCCATGTGAGGGAGCCATATCAGTTATGGTATTATCCCCCAGCATTTCTTCATGACACCTCAAAGCCTGCCCCCAAAAACTACTTCTTGAGAGAGATTGTTTCTGTGGATGCCTCGGAAGATGTTTAAGGTGGACCTGCGGTGTCCTGTCTGTGAAGAATCATTGAGGTCGAAGGGGACGTACAAGAAGGTCCGCCAAGTACTTGACATCAAAGAATTTTATTACTTGGCATCAGAATACATGGACTGTAAGAAGTGCCATGGTTCGTACATCGCTTATGATGGACGGATCATGGACCAACTGACAGATGGGATGCGGTCCCTCTTTCCTGCCCTTCTAACGAGGAAATATGCTGCAGACCGGGCAGTGATCTCTCTCTTGAGATCGCGGACATTGGGGAACAGTCCCACTGCCCTGCAAAACAACTTGCAGGAGCTACACTCCGAAGAGTGGCTGAGAAAGCAGCTCCGGTACCTCTCTGACTGCAAGCATCACAGGGAGGGACTGGCAAAACTAGGAATCCCGATGCCGGAGTACGAGGAGGCTCCAGCCTTCAAAGCTCTGCCTGGGGCCAAGTGGTTCCTGGCCGCATATGTGAGAGATGTGTGGACCAGGTCAGAGACTTTGAAGGCCGCCATAACCTCCACTTCGGCAAAGGTGCTGAAAATTGATTCGACAAAGAAGGTAATGAAAAATGTTATTTTGTTGTCTGTTTTATTTGTTATGCATTCTTTATTTTCAGGCATACCAGTGTGTATAGTTGTATTTGTGATGTCTAGTATATGATTCAAGTTATAATGTAACACTCTGTTTTCCTGTTCTTATGCTTAAAAGGTGTGTAAGAAGCTGCAGGGGGAAGGTGTGGGGACCGCTCAATGGGCCACCAATGTGGGGAATGAGAGGGGAGAGATAGTGATGTCGATTCTCACCACCTCAGAGTCTGTGATGACACTCCAGCTGATGGCCAATGGCATCATGGACCGCTTCAGGGCAGCTGGCAATGAACCTCCGGACATCATTTACACAGATAGAGACTGTTGTAACATACAGGGGCCATCAAAATTCAAAGTAAATATATGTACAATATACCACTGAGATGATTCAATGATAGAAATATTAGTTTGTCTTTACAAACCCAAGAATACACATATAGTACATCACATGTATGAATATCTTTCCAGACACTCTTCTCACAGTGGCCAGCAGTGGAAGTCCGCCTCGATATTTGGCATTTCATGAGGCGCCTGGCTGTTGGCTGCTGTACCGAGTCCCACCCACTCTATGGTACATTCATGGCCAGGCTGTCGGGGGCCATCTTTGAGTGGGACAAGGCGGACATGGCGAAACTCCAGGATGCCAAGAGGAGAGAAATGGAGAGAGGAGGGATCCCTAATCCCAGTGACAAGGCAATTAACAGGAGGCTCACAAAAGGAGAGAGAGAGAGAGAGTATTAGGGTTTAACGTCGCATTCAGCAATAGGCTCACAAAAGACGAGTTGGAACGGTAAATATATTCAAACTGTATGAATAAACTATAGGGTTTTGCCCTTTATGTCCTACCTGTTTTTGTGTATTATGTCATTGTTTGTAAAAGCATCAGTTGACTCAGATCCTTTCTTATGCCTACAGACACGGCAGAAGAAGAACAAGGGGGGTGGAGGAGACCGCCAAGGGCATCGTGAGCCTGATTTTGACCTTGTCACCTATGAAGGATGCTTGGGCGTGCCCCTCTTCAAGGAGGAAATAAAGCAGATTTGGAAGGAGCAGGAGAAGCACGTCGCCTGTATACAGGACCCTCCAGGTATTTTTTCTAAGGTTTATGCATGAGGTATATTTAATTCAATTTAAAGTTTTACATTATTAATTTATTCAATATATTTTTTACATGGCTGTGGGCATTATTTCTTTTTTTCTGTCAGGTTACCCATTGTACACTGTCAAGGGACACCTTCAGAAGGGTGGTGTTTCATTGCCCATCTTCCGCTGTGCCCGGGGGTCGACGTCGCTGGAGAGTTTCCATCTACATCTAGCCAGGTTTATACCAGGAACCTCTGCCAGTGCCGTCAACTTCCAGGCCTATCTTCTTGATGGCATCACCCGCTGGAACTTGGGAAGGGCAGCATCCGCAGTCCCAGAGTTGGATAGCCCCATCCGCACGTTCGACCTGAGGCTAGTGGACAAAGTGAATGAGCTAAGCGAGCTCATTCACCAGGAGACCTTGGCACCTGTTTATCTACACCCAAATCAATATACAGGGGAATTGATCGGTGAGTTTAAGATAAGTGATCAGCGATACAGATTTGATGTTTGGAACATAATGATGTCTTGCTGACATCATTGAAAACTTGACCACATCTCTCTTGCAGGAAACATGCTTTTGTTTAGGTTTACTATGATTGTTTTATAATTTGGTGCTACACCTATTGTTATGCAGGTGTTGAGTACCTATATAAACAGAGTGGCTTCCTCCTCCCCAAAGATGAAGATGATGTCAATGATTTGATTGATGAGGGTTTCGAGGAGGAGTTTACAGCTCCTACCTCAGCCTTTCCCCTTGAGAAAGAAGAGCCAGAAGAGCTGATTGTCCCACCCCTAGAAGAGAGTGATGTATGTTTATTTCAATTTATTGTGGTTGTGATTTTTTCTCTCATGCAGTATCTGTGAAAATCCTATTTAAGCCTGGTGAAATCTGATTTGTTCTATAGTGGTAGCCATTAAATCGCCTTCTGTTTAATTGAAATTTCTGCATAATCGAATGGGTTATGAAATGACAAATCCATCACTTGTCCCATAGCTAGTTCTGGTTAAAGGGGTGGCCTGGATAGATGCATAAAATTATTCAAGGGTTTAAGGTATGCAATTAAGAGGTTTACCCTATATTTATTTCAACCCTTTTCCAGGAAGAGTCCCCAGAGGAGAGTCCTGTTGTCATGGTTTCCCCAAAGGATACAGCAGAAGACTCACGGGGAATTCCTGGCTGGGATAAGGTGGATGCTCTCGCCCAAGCCTTGATCGCCCTCAAGGGCATAAGCGTAAGCTCCACTGAGGCCCGTCATCTGAAAACCCTGTATGCTGCCCTCATCGAATACGACAAAAAGCCAATCACCTTCGAGGCCCAGTTAACAGATGAGGTTCCAGCTACAGAGCGATTTGGCCGATCTAAACATGGCCATGTTGGCACAGACCGCGATTGTTGCTGTAACCCTGGTTCACTATCCAAATTCCAGGTCATGTTCTCCAAATGGCCTGAATTAATTATCAAGTTGGACATCTGGCACTACATGCGTCGACTGGCAGATGGCTGCACTGGTGAGTCTCATCCACTTTATGGAACATTCATGGCCCAGTTGTCACGGTGTATTTTTCAGTGGGACAAGAGTGATGTAAACCTCCTTCGTTCTGCGAGACGGGCAGTACTGGTGAAATCGGGTACTGAGCGTCCGAGCGAAGATGCTGTGATTTCCACAGTGACAAAGGCTGATATGGCCAAACACTGCCGCCGAAGAACCAGGCCGTATCGAGAAATGAAGGAGATGCTGGATTCTGTCCTGGTGTCGTTAAACACCACCACCGACAGTCTTGGTGTTCCCTTGCTGAAGGACTCGATGAATGCTGTTTGGAAGGAACAGCAGAGGCATCTGCAGTGTATTCAGGATCCACCTGGTATACAGCTGTACACGCTCACTGGCCATGAGGTGGTAGGTGGAGTGAGGTTGCCCGTCTTCCGGTGTGCCCGTGGCTCTACATCCTTGGGGAATTTCCACCTTCATTTGGCACGGTTTATTCCAGGTAAAATATTTTAATTAATTAATGTACCTTTTTTAATCATTTCATCTTGAATGAAGGACAATTTAACATAATAGTATAAATAACAAAATTAACAATAAACTAATCTGAATTGCTTCATTTCAGATTGGCTGGGAACTGAAAAATTCTAAAATATTACCTGTTTAGTGGCTTAACTATTCTTAAAAATTGTGTATTCTTCACGGTCACTTTGGTATATATATTATATATATTATTTTTTTCTTTTAATAGGAACTTCAGCTAATGCACTGAATTTTCAGGCATATCTTCTAGATGGACTGGGGCGGTGGAATGCCAATAGAGCAGCTGAGGCAATCTCGGGTTCCAGGAATTCTGCTGCCCTGTTGACATTTGACGTACGCCTACAACAGAGGGCGAATGAGCTGGCCATGTCCATTCATGGCCAGCCAGTCATTGAAAATTTCCGGCAACCAGGACAGTACACTGGGGAACTCATTGGCATCGAGTTCCTTTTCCACCAGTGTGATCTCTATCTGCCAACTTCTCAGGATGACACGCTGGATGGGAGCATCGACGAAGGACTTGTTGATACCCCCGAGGATGTCGACGATCTCCCCATTGCCCCCGAGGCATTAGATGAAACTGTGGTCATGCCAGAGGACTTTGTGACCCTTGGAAGGGCAGTGGTCGTGGCAGGACTACAGCCCCCAGGCACAGATGTGACTGAGCCAGGGTCCACAGACAGGGACTCTGCTGTACCTCCACCCAGCTCTAGCGGATCAGAGAGCAGTTACGTGGTATGAAATGTTGCACAATTTATATTTCAGGCCTAGATGTACTGAAAGACATGTCATTGTTCTCTTCACAGGGGGTCTATCTTCCCACCTAAAACTTGGGTGATCAATAATATTCATAGAACATCAAATCCAAATTTTATATCTTTTATGGGTTAATTAGTGATGATAATGGGAGTTGATCTGCTTGATTTGTTGCTGTGTTTCATGTATATTGTTTCTTAGTAGCTTTTGGAAAATGAGTTGAAGTTGGTATCTCAAGCCCGGTGTATGTGACGGATAATGAATTATTTGGGGTTCTATGTTAATAGAGTGACTGATGAATCATTTCAACCCTAATATCATATTAGGCTTTATAAAAATGCCCTCGTGGTATTTTTCATGTTTTATTATCCATTGTTTATATGCAGGTAAGCAGAGAAGAGGATGATGTGGCTGTGGACTCTCGTGGCATTCCTGGCTGGGAGAGAGTGGATCGCTTAGCAGAAGCTCTCATCTACCAAGGGCAGCACCTCTCCATCACCAGTAGTCAGGCAAGCATCATACAGGACTGTTATGATGATCTCTTAGAGTATGACAAGATGGCTCTTGTATACAAGAGTCGTTACACTGTTTCACCCCAACAAAGCCGCTTCGGTAGGAAAAAGGAGTCGGGGTACCCTGGTATGCAGAAAGTGAAGACGTAAGTTCACAGCATACAGCTATCTTGACAACGGTACGAGAAATTTTGAAAATTTATGCGGTTAACCATGAACAAGATAGTAGTAACTGGGTTCTTTGGGAGAGCACAATACTTTATCTTTGCATATAAAGTACAAATATATTACAGTTGGTATTTGAAAAGCTATACTGATCATCGTTTATTATTTCTGATTTAGTAACTATACATGTATAACTTGAATATGCTTATGTTCATGTATAAGGTTTTGAATGTTATTATTGTTGTAGATGCTTCCTTACTGCTGGATCACCATCATTGGATCCCTCTGACAGTCGTATTGTGGAAGCTATTATCATCCGCCTTTGTGAACACCACAAATCATCAGAGATGATAGAATACGAGGGGAAGGCGACATGGATTTCAAATTTCAAGCGGGTTGTGTCGGACTACAATGAGATT
>JAVTVY010037474.1:0-17506 GCA_036873755.1 Hanleya hanleyi
GATTACAAAACTTGGTACACAGGTTTCTTATGATTAGAGGATGTACCTGTGCTATTTTTGAGATGAAATATGAATTTTTCTCCAAATTATGGCAAATGATTGTACATCTGTACACCACAGTTTGCTGCAGTTGTCAGCTGTCTTTGAATGATTATGAAACTTGGTACACATGTTTCTTATGATTAGAAGATGTACCTGTGCTATTTACATGTAGGAGATGAAATATTAATTTTTCTCCAAATTCTGGCAAATGAGTGAGTTTTGCGTTTAGCTGAAGTGCACATACATGTATACATCTGTACACCACAGTTTGCTGCAATTGTCAGATGTCATTGAATGATTATGAAACTTGGTACACATGTTTCTTATAATTAGAGGATGTCCCTGTGCTACATGTATTTTGGAGATGAAATATTAATTATGCCCCCCCTCTAACTAGAGGGGGGGCATATAGCGATCGCTTTGTCCGTCCGTCCGTCTGTCCGTCTGTCTGTCGGGGCGTCTGTCCGTCTGTCCGTCTGTCCGTCCGAATTTCTTGTCCGAGCAATATCTTGGTTAATATTTGATGGACAGGATTGAAACTTGCATGGAATGTGGCTAGTGCCTCGTAGATGTGCAGCGTTGAGTTTTTTCCGAGTTCCGGTATAATTTTCAAGAGTTATGGCCCTTTTTCTGAAATCACTGTGAATGGGACTTGTCCGGGCTGGATCTTGGTTAATATTGTATGGACAAGTATGAAATTTGCATGATATGTGGTCAGTGCCCCACAGTTGTGCAGCGTAAAGTTTCTTCACGTTTCGCTTATATTTTCAAGAGTTATGGCCCTTTGTTCCTGAATTCTTCGTGAATTGGGACTTGTCCGGGCTGGATCTCAGTTAATATTGTATGGACAATTATGAAATTTGCAGGATATGTTGTCAGTGCCCTGTAGTTGTGCAGCGTGAAGTTTCTCCGCGTTTCGCATATATTTTCAAGAGTTATGGCCCTTTTTTCTTCAAATTTGTGTGAATTGGGACTTGTCGGGGCTGGATCTCGGTTAATATTGTATGGACAATTATGAAATTTGCAGGATATGTGGTAAGTGCCCTGTAGTTGTGCAGCGTGAAGTTTCTCCACATTTCGCGCATATTTTCAACAGTTATGGCCCTTTTTTCTTCAAATCTTTGAGACTTGTAGGGCTGGATCTCTGTTAATATTGTATGGACAAGTATCGTATTATCACTTGTTGGCTGATACTTGGAATATTTATTATGTGAGGCATGGCAAAAAAAGTGACAGAAACAGAATTTTTATAATTATCCAAATTAGGCCTCCACCAACCAATAAACAACAGAACAATGGCGGGGCAGTGTCGGATTAAAGCGGAAGGGGGGGCATACAATTGAGCAATCTCTGATTGCTTCCTTCCTGTGTTTTTGTTCAAATTTTGAGGGTTTCGTCTAAGTAATCTGCCAATAATAATGTACATGTATTTCCATGTACACCTCCACATGGAAAGTTTTCTGAAGCTGTCAGCTTTCATTGGATGAGTTTGACACTTGCTACCCGTGTTCAATGTGATTCGAGGCTGTGCATGTGCTATTTGAGAAATATGACATTAAATATGAATTTTTGTCCTAATTATTGCAGTTTTGACTCTGTACGTTTCCATTGTTAAGGTTTTTGTTGGGCAAAAATTTACATGTAGATCTGTACATGGAAAGTTTGTTGAACCTTTCATGGGATGATTATAAAACTTTGTGGACATGTTTCATGTTTTCCTAGGTCACAGCTCTCCCGCAGTAATCCCACAAGGGACTGACGTATCCAGCAGTATTCCCAAATGGCACTGGCCTATCCAGCAGTAATGCCATGTACGGGACTGACCTATCCAGCAGTAATCCCATACGGAACTCAACTATCCAGCAGTAATCCCAGACCAGACTGGTATATCCAGCAGTAATCCCATTTGGGACTGGCCTATCCAGCAGTAATCTCACACAGAGCTGACCTATCCAGCAGTAATCCCAAATGGCACTGGCCCATCCAGCAGTAATGCCACATGGGACTGACCTATCCAGCAGTAATCCCAGGCCGGACTGGCCTATCCAGCAGTAATCCAACATGGGACTGGCCTATCCAGCAGTAATTCCACACGGGACTGGCCTATGCAGCAGTAATCTCACACGGGACTGACCTATCCAGAAGTAATATGACACTGGACTGCAATATGCAGCAGTAATCCCTCATGGCACTGACCTATCCAGCCATAATCCTACAGGGTTCGAATTTAAGAAAAATTTGAACCAGTCCACCGGACTGGTGAGCCAAAAATGTAACCAGTCCGTAAATATTTTTACTAGTCCGTTAATATTAAATAAAAGATGATGTGGGAACATTTGTCATCATGAATATTTTGTGCTCTGTGATGGTTGCTACTAAATAAAAAATTAATAATTGTGCATTTCTTGAGCGCGTGTGAAGATAATCACAGACGACAAACCCCGTCGGCTAGACTTCGACAGCGACTTTGACTGCACGTGTCGTCGCGAAAAACACTGCTTCAACAAACGCCATTTCAAGCCAAAAAAATCAGCAGATTTCTTTCGAAGTTGATGGAGAATATGTTTATAATTGTCCTGGTAAACATGATCAGGTTGACTGAAGCGTAATCATGTTGCTGATTTCTCGATTCCCGACCTGGAATTGGGAGCTTTATTTTCTGAAAAGATCGCCAGCCTGCATTGCCATGCTGCATTACAGTCACACTTTACGGTAATTGCTGACAATGTTCGCACCACTTTACGGCTGTTGTTGTTGTCGTAAAATGCGGCCGTGGTCGTGATTTCATTGGAATTTGCTGGAAATTGTTTTAGACTCACACGATTTATTTAGACTCGGTCGGGTAACCGAAAACAGTCATTTCGTTTTTCATTCTTTACAAATTGTGCGGAGATATCCAGAGAAATAGTTTACACAATGAACGGAGAGCTTTTTTGTTACCAGTCCGACGGACTTGTTGTTCAGTCACTCACACCAGTCCGTTTGATTTTTTACCAGTCTCGGACTGACGGACAGGTGCCAAATTCGAACTCTGTCCTACATGGGAATAACATATCCCGCTGTAATCCTACACAGGTTTAGCCTATCCAGTAGTAATCCCACATGAGACTGGCCTCCCCAGCCGTAATCCCACACAGGATTGCCGTATGCAGCAGTAATCCCACACTGGACTGCCTATGCAGCAGTAATCCCACACAGGACTGTCCTATCCAGCATTAATCTCATACGAGACTCATCTGTCCAGCAGTAATCCCAGAGAGGACTGGCCTATCCAGCAGTAATCCAACAGGGGACTGATCTATCCATCAGTAATAACACACGGGACTGGTCCATCCAGCAGTAATCCTACACAGGACTGGCCTATCCAGCAGTAATCTCACATGGCACTGACCTATCCAGCAGTAATCTCACACTGGACTGCACTAGGCACCAGTAATCCGACGGCACTGACCTATCCATCCTACATGGGATTAACTTATATGCCAGTAATCCCACATGGGGCGGATGTTATTGCCTGTACCAGATAATCTATTCCAGACATTATTGCCTGTACCACATCACCTATTCCAGACCTTATTGTTTGCTCTACATGTAAGCTTTCAATACTGCTGCACCTTTGAACAGCAAATGACCCCGCAAGGCGAGATGTTGGGGTTCTCAGAACGCTTGTTTGATTATGACGTCACTTTGACATCACCTTGGCAACCACCTTGGGACAGAGAAAATATATGGGGGTGGGGTGCACTTTCCTCCTAGGTGAGATAGGGTTAAAGAGCTAATGCACCCATTTGGAAAATATACAGTAAATATATACTTGATGGTAAAGCTGACAAATTGGTGGAAAAAGTAAGAAATATCAGGCGCTGTGTTCATTTGCCTTTCCCTTTTTGTTTTTGAGCAAAATCAAATCTGATATCTGAGGGAGTCACATAGAAAAGTGAGTCACATAGAAAAGTATTTATCTTAATTACTTACCCTTTCTACCCTATCTGGCATGGGCGATTTGGGGTGTAGGCCTACTGCAGCTTTGGGGGGGTAGGGTGAGTGGGTGGGGGCAGAAAGTGCCACCTCTGTCTGTTTTCGCTATCCCTAAGGCTAGAGTGCTGAAACTTACCACACTATATCTTTGGGTCAAGCTCTACTATAAAATTTGAAAAATTCAAGATGGCCACCATGATGACACATGTACATGTAGGCCTACAGTGAGTCACATTTTTCAATCTTTTTATTTATTTGTTTTCTACGCAAAAACTGCATGATAAATTAGTAAATAATAATAATCTGATGTGAAATAAAACAGCTTTTGCCCACTTTTCATCACAGAAAAACAGGAATTTTGAAGATAAATGATCAAAACATACCCCGCATGGTTGCCAGTTTGAATTTACCAATGATTCGCTGCTTGGGGAGTTATGCAGGTAGGTTCAAAATGACACCAGTATGATATACTACAAAGTCACGGAGTGTCAGCTCTCAAGTTTTTGTCATTCCGGAGATGGAAACAAAAAAACACCTGGGGGGGAGGGGGGGCGGGGGGAGTGTTTTTTTCTGTTCGGACAGGAGTGCATAAACGGATAAAAAAGATTTATTTCAAAATTTAAAGATTCTCTGGTTTCTAGAAAATAGGAATGCTTGGTTTGTTCTGAAATAGTTTATCATTATGGATTCAGTGATAATGGTGATGTCTGTGTCTCAAATCTTAACCTGCTATCACTTTAATGCCATATTCCTCCATTTTGGAGATCTCCTGCAAAGAAATTATCTCCCTTGATCGTCTCGTCGATCGTCCGCCAGGTGGCGTGCTCTCCACGCATGCCCTTCCTCTTTTTCCTTTGCAGTCTTGGCAGCAAGACGTGTTTTGAATGAGAGCTCCTGTTAGTAACTTTTGGTTATTATAGACGTACCCTAGGGTTATTTTTTTGTCTCCCGTAAGTCAGTATGGCTAACGTAGTCACCCAAACCATCACCCAAAGAGATGTGAATCTTGTCGTCAGTTTTGGCCCGTAAGAGACTCGCATTCATTCTGTTTTAAATGCAGGGCACAGATCTGCTACAGGCAGGTTACATGTGCTGAGTGTGCAGGCTGGGACGACGTGACCTGGATTAGCTATGCTGCAGTTCGACGCTGTCAACTCCTGAAGGCGGCCGGTGACCAGAGGAAGGGTCCAGCCGAGAAACAAGAGGCTAATCAGGCCCTCTTCAATGACTTAGCGTTGAACGAAGATTCACCTCTATCGACTGCAAGCCCGTATATTCAACCGAGCGGTACAGTCCTGCAGCCGAGGGAATCCCCACAAGACAAAGTACAGACCAGTCAGGCTCAAGTCACGGCCCCACGGTCTACTTCAAGTTCACCAGAGAAGACGTTGTTACAGAATCTACTGGGAAGCCCCATTACAACCATGGATCAGGGACACTCCACGGATAACAGCTCCTGTTCATCCAAGTCTCCACGACCCAGGGAACACAAGTCTTCTAGCCGGGACCCGGTGAAGAACCGGGATCCGTCCAAGAGCCGTACCCCGGAGGCACAGACCGGCACGGCGGATAAAGATACAGTCCGGAAGCCAAGGCCACGGACTCGATCGCCAGAGCCCGGCACCAGCACGGCACGGCCCTACACAGCTCGCCGAGACCACAGCTCAGAGACGTCACGGCCGTATGCGGAACACCGAGAGTCCGATAAGCCACGGTCCTACAGGGAGCACCGGGATTCCGAGAAGCCACGGCCCCATACAGAGCACCGGGACTCCAAAGCACCTCGGGACGGGACTACAGTCCGGAGCCGTACCCCGGAGCGGGAGACGTCCCGGACCTATCCAGTACACCGAGTAACTACATCTGAGAAGTCACGGACTCATGGAGAACGGACTTACCCAGAACACCGGGAGTCCACGTCTAGGAAGGCACGGACCCATGAGGAACGGACTCATCGAGAGCGCCGTGAGTCGGCTTCTGATACATCTCGGACCCGTACAACGGAACCGCAACCTGATACTATGGTACGCAGATCTCGTAGACGGAGCCGTACACCGCCTAATCCAGACTACCGGAGTTATTACGGTAGAGACCGTACTCCTGAGCGACCTTACACCCGACGATATAGAAGCCGTTCCCCGGGTTCCCATCAGCACGCACATCACACGGACTGCGAGGAGCGGACGTCTACCGATCATCACCGTCGTTCTTCTCCGAGGGTTTCAGAGAGCCAGAAACCCCGTAATCCGGAGCATCGAGATAAACGGAAGCCCAGAGATGAACAGGGACCCGTGGATCGCCCTTCTGGATCCGGATCTAAAGACCAGCCTTCTACTCCTGGAGTACCTTCTAAGTCAAGCCTGGTCAAGAAACACAGTCATCTTCCGGCAACACAGCTTCCTGCCGTTGCAGTGGTTCCTTCGCCGGAGTTCCGTGAGGTGACACGGCCCCATTCCTCTAACGACGCAGAGTCGGGTTCGGACAACGAGGATCACTCACGATGTTCTACTTCCTCGGCATCCTCATCTCACACGGATTCACCTTCCCACCGGCAAGCGGAGGTGGAGGACAAGGACAAGGGCGTACTACCATTCAAGGCCAGGATAGCGGCAGTGTACACGCTGGTTCCGGAGATGCCCAGATCTGTGGACGGCGAGGATAAGCAGTCTGTTGATCCCCCCCGGAAACGGAGAAGGCTTACAGCGGCATCTCTCTACGGTCTAAACAAGCCTTCTGAGGAAGTTGCGGCAACCTGCGCACCATCACCGGCGTCAACCAAATTATACGACGCACTGGATCGACAGTTAAAGACTTCGTCGTCTCTCCAGAAACCCGGTCCTTACAAGACTTGCGCTCTTCATGGTGACAATTTACCGTTCAAGCCTCCGAAGTCCGACCCGGATCTTGACAGACTGTTGAACTTTTCCAAGACCCCAGCAGTGGTACTTCAACAGAAGCAGGCCTGTGCGGTGGAGGATATGATGCTGACACAACACAGGATTACATCATACTCTGACTGGTTCCTCACGGCTATTTCTAAGGTGATTCAGGATCCAGATGTGAAGCATAAGGACGGATCCCTGACTTTCTCACGACCCAAGATGGATTTCCTCAGCGCTTTTATCGACTCGATGAACAAGTCCAACGCTGATGTCATGGAAACAGGGGCTTTTACTTATGCCACGATGGTGCAAGCCCGACGAGCGGGATACCTTAAACATCCCAAGTCCGAGGTATTGGAATCAGTAAAGAACGAGTTGGCACAACAACCCCTGTCATCCAAGTATCTCTTCAACCAAGCTATTTCCACGGTCATGCCTGCCGTCAATGATGAAAAGACTTCCCGGATCATCGGGGCCCTAGCTCACGGAAAAGGTAAAGGCAAGGGCAAAGGTCAAGGCAAGTCGACCAGAGGAGGACGCTCTGGACAGTCTTCCCGCCAGGAGTCAGGCAGTCTACCCAAGCAAGACAACCAGCCTGGTTTTCGTCCCTACGGAAAAGGACAGTTTCGTGGTAGAGGAGGAAAGTCTTCCGACCGGGGCAGAGGAAAGCCCGACCGTCGGAACTGACGGTTCCCAGCCTCATCTTTTAACCGATCATCCTTCCCGAATTTCAAGTACTCAGTCATCCGGTTGTGGGCGGACGTCTACAGATCTTCTGGCAGAACTGGAAGCTTATTACGGACGACAAGTGGGTCACCAGATCACTCAGAGATGGAGTTTTCCTCACCTTTCTAGAGTACCCCAGGCTCATCACCAGACCCAAGCCATCACGTCTTCCAGTTCGTCCGGAACATGTGCAGACATTACTGGAATCAGTACAAGTGTTATTGGACAAGGGCGCTGTCCGAGAATTACCCGTGGAAGAAGTAAGTCCGGGATTTTACAGTCCGGTCTTCCTCGTCCCCAAGAAGGGCACAGATCAGCTTCGCATGATTATAGACTTGCGTCGACTCAACGACACTTTGACACCACCTCCACACTTCAAAATGACATCAGTCCCGTCATTACGGTCCCGCCTACAACCGGAGGACTGGCTAGCCTCCATCGACCTCCAGGATGCCTACCTTCATGTCCCCATTCATCAACAGCATCGTCGGTATCTCCGATTCATCATCGCCGGGAGACGATTCGAGTGGCAGGTCCTGCCGTTCGGCATCTCCATCGCCCCCTGGTGTTTCACAAGAATTACATCACCAATCATGGCCTTCTTTCACCTGAGAGGTATCAACATAGAGGCATATATCGACGACATCCTTGTTTGGGGGTCAAAGAAGTCGGTACTCAAGTCCCAGATACAATTCATCATTCAAGTCCTGAAGTATCTCGGGTTCATCCCACATCCAACGAAGTCGGAACTCGAGCCCGCTCAGAGACGACAATACATCGGGGCAGTATTCGACACACAGATACAGATTGTCCTGCCCCCAGAGGACCGTTGGACAAAAATTCAGCTTATCAGCCGAAGATTTTTATTTTCCCAATCACAGCCCTTACGTCTTTGGCAAAGCCTGTTGGGATTGCTGACATCCACTCAGGATCTGACACAGTACGGACGGCTTCAACTACGCCCGCTACAATTTCATCTCCAGCCGTATCTGCGAGCTCCGGCTATCAACCCCCGAGTTCCAGTTCCTCAGCATTTGCATCAGTTCCTGGAATGGTGGCAGTCCAGGAGGAATGTCATGTCCGGGATTCCACTCCGCTGGACACCGCCGGACAAGAACCTCTTCTCCGACGCATCACTCACGGGTTGGGGAGCCCACCTAGGAGAGTTAGAGATATCCGGCAGATGGTCTCCACAACGGAAGACACAGCACATCAATGTACTGGAAATGGCAGCAGTGAACATGGCAGTCGTCCACTGGAGTCCTCAACTGTTCGGCAAGTCTCTTATGATCGCATCAGACAACACGACAGTAGTGAGCTACATCAACAAGTTGGGGGGGACGAAGTCCCGACTGCTGTTCCAGGAGACGTGGTCTCTCTTCACCTGGGCACAGATTCATCAATGCCGGATCCGAGCACGACATGTACCCGGTCACTTGAACGTCATTGCAGACAGCCTTTCACGTCCAGACAAGGTTTTACAGACGAAGTGGCACCTCCACACAGAGGCTTTTCGTCAGGTGGCATCGATCTGGGAACAGCCCCTAGTAGACCTGTTTGCAACAAGGGACAACACTCAGTTACCGATCTTCGTCAGTCCGATGCTCGACCCGCAAGCCTGGGCAGTCGACGCCATGTCTATCAACTGGGACAACCTGATCGCCTACGCATTTCCACCGATAGCGCTTATTCAGGCAGTCTTGAACAAGATAACAGAGCACAACAGTGTTATCCTGCTCGTAGTACCGTGGTGGCCGCATCGCCCATGGTTCCCGTCGTTAGTCCAGCTCCTGACCGACTTCCCTCGTCAACTACCTCCGTGGCGCCGACTACTAGACCAACGGCACGGCATTCTACACCACGATCCACAGTGGCTCAACCTTCACGTCTGCAGACTATCAGGGAATCCCTTGCAGACCAAGGCTTTTCAAAACCAGTTACAGAGGCGATGGCGACAGCAAACAGATCATCCACCTCTCGACTTTACCAGGCTAAATGGTCCTACTTCTGTACCTGGTGTGGGACCAGAGACATCGATCCCAGCACTGCCTCTGTTCCAATGATAGCTGACTTCCTACTACACCTGCATCGAGACAAGGAATTCAAGCTAAGCACCATAGAGGGATACCGTTCAGCGTTATCCAGAGTCCTAAAATTGACTTCAGGAATCGATATCGGACATGATATTAACGTTGCGGCTCTTCTCCAGTCTTTCGCCTTACAGTCTCGCCGGACAAGACAACTACTACCCAAATGGGACCTTGGAGTGGTGCTGAGTGCGTTTCTACGTCCACCATTTGAACCGTTACACTCGGCTACAATCAAGGCTCTGTCCTACAAGACAGTCTTCCTAGCAGCGTTCGCTCTGGCCACTAGAGTTTCGGAACTTCACGCATTGGAACGCAGCTCCCTGACATGGACCGCAGGCTGGAAAACCATATCCTTTCGTCCAATTCCGGAATTCATCGCCAAGAATGAATCAACATGTCAGGGACCATGTGCTCAGAGACTATATCAGATCCCAGCACTTACAGACTTCGTGGGCCCACTGGAGAATGACAGACTCTTATGTCCAGTTAGAGCCCTACGATGCTATTTACAGAGAACAGACTCTACTAGAGGTTCCAGACGTCTCCTGTTTCTATCTCTACAGCCGGGAGCATCTGCAGACATTACTAAAAACACAGTTGCATCCTGGTTAAGGAAGACGATACACTGGACATATCAACTCGCCATCGATGCTCCTCCCCTGTTGTCGAAGGCATCATCTCATGAGATTAGAGCTATTGCAATGTCCTGGCCACTCTGGAAAAATTTGTCACTGGACGATATCGTCCAAGCCTGTGCCTGGACTGTCAACTCTACCTTCGCTGACTATTATCTTAGGGACATGTCTGTACAAACAGACAGGGTGACTACGTTGGGCCCGTTAGCAGCAGCCCAGCGTATAGTCCACTAATTCCATCAAGAAAAGAGGGGGGGGGGGGGCGCCGCTCAAGCAAGCAAGATCCCGACAATTCGGTAAGTATAGAAGACAGACCATGTCAGAGACGAAGGGACTTCAAGGCATCACGATGGCATCTGATTATCTAGCCAAGTATACGAGCAAAGGGTAGGAACAGAGTCCACCTCTCGCCGTATTACTTGTAATTCCTTGAACTCCCTACGCCTCTATACGACACGGGAATTATCTGGATATTACTAGGCATATTAGATTTACAAAATCAGAACAAGGCGTGCTCCGCTTAACCCAAAAGCAAGTCACAAGGCCGGCTACCCAACCTCCTCTGTTGGGAGTCTGGCATTAAAGTGATAGCAGGTTAAGATTTGAGACACAAACATTAAACATTTGAAGACAATGTTGGTGTTTGTTATCAAATCAAACCTGCTATCAATCTGATTTGCCCAACCCATCCTCCCCTCTTTGCTCGGCCTTGACACAAAACAGGTCTTGCACAGCATGGGAAAAAGAGGAAGGGCATGCGCGGAGAGCACGCCACCTGGCGGACGATCGACGAGACGATCAAGGGAGATAATTTCTTTGCAGGAGATCTCCAAAATGGAGGAATATGGCATTAAAGTGATAGCAGGTTTGATTTGATAACAAACACCAACATTGTCTTCAAATGTTTAATATCTCATTTACATGTACAATGTATGTATTCAGGGAGACAGGATGTGGATGTTTGCTGTGGGACTGTACCTAGTCTTACTGTCCAACATCACTCTCAGACTGACCGCCATATATGGACTTGTGGGTGGAGCCTGTGTCATCCTGTTTGGAGCTCTTGTAGGGGATTGGGTTGACAGGAATCCTCGTTTGAAAGGTGCGTGTCTTATCAAATCAAAACTGTTAGATGCAATAGAAATTTCCCAATCTCTTGCAAATGAAATCTTTTAATTTTCACTCAACTGCCATACATGTAGTTTACATTATAAACTGTCAACTAATTTATTTTAAAGCAATATGTACCATGTTTTCTTAGCTGAGCCAAGAGTCACAGTTGCCCATGAGTTTTGTCTGCGATGCATGGTGTTACCTGTCACAAAAACATTCAATATTGATCATAACACAAGGCTATTCTATGGATAACAACTTCTTTATTGCTGTGGAGCTGACGCTTCGTTGGAGATACTTCCAACTTTTTCAAAGCTGATAGAGGCAATTAGCTTTGAAAAAGTTGAAAGTATCTCCAACGAAACGTCAGCTCCACAGCAATAAAGAAGTTGTTATCCATAGAATAGCCTTGTGTTATATACGCCGACTTCTAAATGCCAATCAAAGAGAAAAGAATATTTATCATGTTTATGCCAGCATGGATGTTCCACAATCCTAAAATGGGCATGAAAGAGCCCTTCTGAGTACCAACATTCAGGCCTCTGATTCACTCCAGCCCTGCATGAAAATTGCCTCTGTGCAACTAATATTGGAATGGGCCCGGCCACTAAACATAACAACCAATCCGTGAGCGACGAGAGAGACTGGTAGGGGAGGGGATTGGTTGTGGTGAGTTAGTAGGAAGTGTGACAAAAATTCCCTCAAGTAGGGAATCTAGACAGGGCTATTTAACCCTATCTGGCCTGGGCTTTTTGGGACCTGTTGTGGTCGGGGAGGGGGGGGGGGCCCGAAATGGCCCCCCCCCCTAATTATTTTTCTTACTCCTTGAGCTAGGGGGCTGAAACTTACCACACTATACCCTTGGGTCAAGTTCTACCAGAAAATGTAAAAAAAATCCAAGATGGCGGCCTTGATGACGTCATTTTCAGAAACGACATTTTTTGGTCGATTTTTCAGTCAGATTTTCCGAATTTTTATTTATGCAATTTCTCCACAAAAACTGCATGATAAATTAGTAAATATTAATGTGATGTGAAATAAAATAGTTTTTGACCACTTTTCATCGCGAAAAAGCAAAAATTTTGAAGAAATATTACAAAAACATCACTTTTCTGGGACCCCACGTGGCCGCCATTTTGAATTTACCCATGATCCTCTGCTCGGGGGGGTTATGCAAATAGACTCAAAATGAACCCAATATGATAAACTATAAAGTCACGGAGTTTCAGTTCTCCAATTTTTGTCGTTCCGGAGATAGCGCAGAAAGTTTGGTGGGCCCCCCCCAGGCCAGGTAGGGTTAATGTCCAGGCTAAAAAGACAAGTCAAAATAAATAAGTGTCATCAAACAAGCCAGAGTTCAGTGTATTTCTGATATGAAGATCTGAATACAAAACAACCCATAGGCATGATAGGGGATGAAATATACTGTACACAGTGACTAGCTCTTAACGGTGAAATGCAAAGGTAGATTCTACTTTTTATTATGTTCTATATACTGAGAAGTAGGTTGTACTATGATAGAAATATAAGCCTATCTAGTTTGGTTTACTTTGAATAATTTTGTCTGCTAGAAGCTTTTATAAAAATTGTACCCGAACATGCCCATACCCAGCTGAATTAAGAGTTGCAAACCATGATCGCTAATATCAAATTTGACATCACATCAGCCTACATGTAGCCGCTCGAAGACTCTGCCGGGCTTTGAATATCAGCTTTGAAGCATTTTCCAAAAGCTACTAGGCGACAAAATACTTCAAATAAAACCAAACCAAGTTGATGGACTGACAATAACGTCATTAACTAACACATAAAGAATATAAAAAAGGGAAAATATGAAAACCTTTGCATTTCCACTGTAAATCGCTCAATACGGGCATATTCCAGAAGGTCACAAATGTGAATTGCATATCCTAATAATAACGCGACTGGTCTTCAGTGTGCAGACTCCCTCTTTCTGTCATGGTGTGGCTCTGTCAGATGAACCAGGATGATGATAGAAATATCCATATGCATTGTAGCCTATCGCTTAATTCTCTCTCAAAATTCTATTTTTTTTCTCAGTTGCCAGGATGTCGTTGGTGATCCAGAACTCATTCGTCATCATCTGTGCGGTGATCCTGTGTTTGGTGATAACATACCAGGAGGCAATCGTGTTAACATGGCCTGTCCATCTGCCCAATATATGTAATGCCCTCGTCATATGTACGGCTGTTGTCTCCAAGCTGGCCAGTATAGCCACCAAGATAGCTGTCGAGAAAGACTGGGTTGTAGTTGTATGCAGACAAAATAAAGACAAGCTTGCCAGTGAGTACTGCATCAAGTAGCTTGGTGTGTATATTTTGAGGTCCCAATATCCTTAAACAATAATGCTGGCCTCCTGCTCAATCTAGTTAAACCAAGATGGTAAATCAGGGGAATACCATATAGACGTAACGCAATGATAACTTCATGCGAAATGTTCGCCGATATTCTGCGAGATCCCATAATAAGCCAATCACGACCATTTCTGACTTTTCTCTCTGACAACGATTGATGTTTACTTCACGGAGGTTAACATCTTCGCGCGGCACAATCTTTTGATATTTTCTAACCCCTAACAAGGCCCTGACTTCGGCGGTAGTAAACTCTTTGACCTGCATGCACGCTGTCTGGAAATGATGCCATATTTGGATACTGTTTCTCGATAATGTTTATATATTAGTCACGTGCTACCGTGTTTAATCACTGTGGGCGTGATTTCAGCAAGCTAGCCATCTGATTGGCTAACAAATGTAGTTTCAGATTTGCATGGGATTTATATAGGGCTGAATTCAGATCCGTAATATTATATCTGAGTTTACTGAGATTGGCGTCATGCTCTAGTCTCGCCAGTTTGGGGTAGTACTTGTTACAGGTAATTCATAAGTTAATATATGGGGGAAAAAATTGTTATTGCATAAATCTGTCGAATATGCTTTATATGCATGTAAGTACCTATTTGAAGAACGGAGAATTAAAAATTCTGGTCTGTTTGGAAATGTTTACGAGGGATGATAAATCATGTACTTTCTCATACACTATAAATTATGATAGAACTGTGACATTTACACCCAAAGTGACCCAGACTATGAGTGTGTGGAATGAGTGAAGTGCGAAAACCATGATATGCTGGGATATTGGCACTCGCCCATGTCGCCAAGAGACAAACTTGGAAGCCAGTATGAATTTCTTTATTTGGCACGGAATGTATGTGTTAGGGAGCTACTCAAATTTGGGGCATGCATTCCTGGATCCACTCTGTAAAAGTGAATGTAAAAATGGTGGTTTTTGTTCAATAAATCTGTTTACATAATGAATTCAGCAAAATCCTCTCGAGGCGCAAACAGATATATATATCCCCATCAAATGGTAGTAAAAAAATAAATTGTCATCTATCTAATTTGTATTCAAGTAGGCCAAATGTCTGTCATACTGTTGAAATAACATTGACTGGATTTTCAAAGGGCAAATTAATTTTATGACATGGAACAATAGATAGATTAATGCACCTGAAGTTTTGGAGCATTGGTGAAGAAGAAATCAAGTTATCAAAGAAAAACGACCTTTTTCACCTTCATTTTAGAGAGCGGGATCTCCCTAACCTGTTGAGGGGTGATTAGCTTTCACTTTCAAAGCTAGGCGATTTGCTGTATGAGAAAAAGGAGTAAATTGGGAGTTTACTTCCATCTCAAAAGGACATTTGTATGATAAAACATAGTATTCTGAACTCCCCCCCAACCTGGTTATGAGCCTGCGGTAATCCAAATGGCATATTGTTATCCATAATCAATATTCATTCAGTTCATACAAACGTTCGTGTAAACAACGTATACTATTTTCCAGATATGAATGCTATGATGAGACGAGTTGACCTACTTTCTAACATTCTGGCCCCTGTACTGGTGGGACAGGTCATGACCTTTGCCAACGTATACTATTTATTGTCATTTTCCAGATATGAATGCTATGATGAGACGAGTTGACCTACTTTCGAACATCCTGGCTCCTGTACTGGTGGGACAGGTCATGACCTTCGCATCCATGGTGATGGGTGCTGTCGTTATAGCAGCCTGGAATCTCTTCTCTGTGTTTGTGGAATACTACCTGCTGTGGAAAATCTACAAGTCTGTGCCAGAACTGGCTGTGAAGAAATCTAGAGGTGAGACAGATGGGCTGCTGCTGTATTCCATAATTCTATTGGCCAATGTACGGTAAATCTTTGAGTTATTAAATCACAGGAAGTCAATTTTTCCACCGTTAAATCAGGGGATGATCACATTTATTGGAACAGGAAATTCACAAAATGGTTCAGAATGATGATGCACTGCCAAAAATACCCTACTTATTTAAGATAATGCCCTAAAATTTTCTTGAAATAAGATAATTTTACTCAAAATAAGTTAAATTTTAAGATATTTTTTCTTGTTCAACTAAAATATTCTTACCCCACTCCAACTTTTACTTAAACAAGAAAAAAAAATCTTAAAACAAGATTTTTTAAAGAAAAATTCTTCAATTTTAAGATTTTTTTTCTTGTTTAAGTAAATTTTGGAGTGGGGTAAGAATATTTTACTCCAACAAGAAAAAACCCCTTAAAATTTAACTTATTTTGAGTAAAATTATCTTATTTCAAGAAAATTTTAGGGCATTATCTTAAATAAGTAGGGTATTTTTGGCAGTGTGATAATTCATTAATTATTTCTTCGTTATTTTAATGGAGGGTAATCAAATTTCTCAAATTTTTAGGGGGTGATCACATGAAATTTTGTTCGCAAAATTAGAGTGAATTTGAATTTTAAGAGGATTTCCACCAGATAACAATGGTCAGGTTTGCAACCTCCTAAAAGTTGAGATGAGCAGGGTAAATCGACGATGATTGCACCTCCTGTTTTTGCCATCGAATGAGGCAAAGGAGACAATACTATTTAACTTTCATAAAATGAGCCTCCATTCTGAGAAGTTCAAAATTTTCAATTAAATTCTTAACTTTGCAGAGTAGAACAACCTTTCAACAAAGTATTGGTGCCTCAGTTTTTTTCAAAATTTTGCCCGGATATTTTTCTGGGAAATCAAGTAATGGAATTAAAGCGTTGAACAGGGTCTATTAAATGATTGTGGTAACCCCTGCAGTGTTTGTGTGAAACAAGTGTTAATTGCCTGCTTGGACATGTTGGAGGGGTCTCCACTAAGTCAGGTGAAACTTTTGCCAATTCTAATAAGATTTTGAAGTCTTAAAGTATTTCTCAAAAATATCTTTGTATCACCCCTTATTTGCAATTTCAATCTGTTTTGTCTTAAATAAGAAGAAAGTAACATTCACATTTAAGTTTAGAAAAAAGATGATTTGATCATACTCAGCCATCTTATGTAGCTAGATTTATTTATTAGTTATTCGGAATCTTTCTTAAAGTGTAAATATGCCTTTTCAGATGGCGAAGAGACAAAGAAAGAAAAGAAAAGCCCTGAGAAAGGTGACAAACCTGAGATTGACCCATTGTTTGGAGAAGAGGAAAGAAACATCAATGATAAAGAGAAAGAAGAAGAACCTAAAATATCCAGTCCCAGTACGGAGGTGAAGAAAAGGAAGAAATCCTTGGTGGAGTTGATATTTGGTCGTTTCATCACCCTGTATAAAGGCTGGGGTATCTACTTCAGGCAGAGTGTTCTACCAGCAGGAATTGCTTTTGCCTGTGAGTTCATGACAGTCCTGGCCTTTGATAACATCACTACTGGTGAGTATTAATATATGACATAGATTGATCAGAGATCTGTCAGAACTTAGACTGTAGTACTGTAGTACATGACAATCCTGGCCTTTGATAACATCACTACTGGTGAGTATTAATATATGACATAGATTGATCAGAGATCTGTCAGAACTTAGACTGTAGTACTGTAGTACATGACAGTCCTGGCCTTTGATAACATCACTACTGGTGAGTATTAATATATGACATAGATTGATCAGAGATCTGTCAGAACTTAGACTGTAGTACTGTAGTACATGACAGTCCTGGCCTTT
>JAVTVY010037475.1:0-15598 GCA_036873755.1 Hanleya hanleyi
GATTTGCACATGCGTGCCGTCGACACATCCAACCACTTGAGGGAATCCCCCGAGGTCGAAGAATCCCTCCCTGATTCGCCTCTTCTCCAATTCGGTTTCGGGCCAAATGATGAACATATCTCTCTTCTGGACGAGAGCGTTGCTGACATCCTGGATTATCCTTGAAACTGTCGACTTGTCGAGACCAAATGTATCACCGATTACTTGAAGAAAACTGCCACTGGCGACAAACCGCAAAAACACCAAAACTTGTGTCACTGGTGACAAAGCTTGATTCCGTTTTGTTTGTCTCTTCAGATCGTCGTACAGCAAATCCACGATGAAATGTAACGATTCCCTCCCAAAACGATAACGTGCTCGAATTTCACTATCTGTAAACGTATCTAAATGTGACTGGCGTAGCCGAAAATGTTTCTCTTGCCTATGTAATCGAAATATCGGGCCAAACAGCGCTAGATTGGCCATAATCGACGATTTTTGACAGCAGAAAATGATTTTTACTTCCGGGTTTGGGATTCACAAATTCAGTAGGGTAAAAGATAAACTACCTCCATCCATGGTTTAAAGTTATCCCATGGTTAAGTGTTATTTAACCCCGGGATAAAGTTAACACTGCTTTCAGCAACGCATCTTATCCCCGGGATAAATTTTAACCCACGGTTATCAGACTTATCCCTGGGATAGAGCTTATCCCACCGTTGAACAACCGGACCCAGGGGTTTAGCTAGAATTTGAAAACAGGGAGTCCCATCCCAATTTACCATCCTAGCAATTCAGGCCGGGGTCCAGGGGCCGCCTAGGCCCCTTAAGCTTTGGGGTTCCAGATGGCTGGAAATGGATTCTGGGATTCAGGACAATTTCCCAGTTTTTCCAATGCAAAAATTTCAGATTGGTGTTTTCATCAATTTTCATAGGGTTTGTGTGTGAATAATGTTGCTGATAGAAGAGATAATATAATAAAAAAACAAAACAAAAAATGTATTGCAGGCCGTTTTAAATTCAGAATTGTATTTATTAATAAAATGTTTTTACCAACAGTGTTTAATGATGGTCAAAAATATTTTTGTTCAACATTTTATTTATATTTTTCAAATTTATCATTTACAAATTTTGGTCCAGAGCAAATCATATCTGATTCTTCATTAATATTTGTTGCATGAAGATACTTGCGGCGATATGTTCATTTTGAGAAATATGAAATTTTCCTGGAGTGGCATTAATCTTGTTTCAACAACTACAAAACGGAATGCACGCGAGAGGACCACTTGCGAACGCTTAATATGGTGACATGACATGTTGTTGTTGTCAAAATGTGCCGACTGCCCTGTCAAATGATAGAACGAAATACCTGAAATTCCTTGTTCCGTCTGTCCAGATTCCAGAGCCATTCGCCTGAGTACAAATCCGACATGACATGGTATTGTCGGCCTCGTACTTCAACCAAGGGAATCTTTTAATTTACCCCGGGGAGAATTTTTTCACTTCTACGAGTATCTTCTTTGGAGCCGATGCTCCAGGATTTACGTGCCGTTCAGGTAAGCCTCGATTTGGAGTTCAAGCCAGGGAATTCCCAAACGGGGAAACACCTGACGTCACTGAATGCGCGGGACAACAACAACAACAATAACGCTGTTTTGTACGACGAAGAATCTGAGTTAACCGGATACTTTTTTTACCTGATAACATTTTATTGCCTCTTTTAAACACAGATTACATCTTTCAATCCAACCCGTCTCAATTATAATGATTTATGTTTACAAAAACGTACCACCCGTCTCAATTAGACAATACCCGTCTCAATGTCACATTTACAAACTTTGCTGGCTAATACTATGTTCCTCTATCACTTTAGAAAGCTGCCTTTGAACCCTCGGAGATGGAATAAGGGTGAAATGTTGGGGGAAACTCTATGACGTTTTGTTAGGGTGTCCCAATTACAAGATGAATTCTTTCATTTGCCGAAATAGTGTATGCCAGCAAGAATTTTGGCCTGTATAAATAAACATAAACATGTAATATTTACCTTAAAACTGAAAATATATGAAGGGTTTTTGTTTAATTTTTACCCTGGCCACCATGGTTCCAGTCTTCTGTGTGAACTCGGTCATATTTTCCACCATTCCAACCTCTCCCGGTAGAGCACCTCGGACTGTCCCCGTCACCACCGCCTCAGCTCCAGCTGGGATAGTAAACGTCTCCGTTACAGACACCCGATGGCACTCGTGGCTCCCCACGACCTCACACTGGACGTATCGGCCGCTATACTTCACTCGATGCTTCTCCGTATCAATCGCAGTACAGTGGGTACTCAGGAAATCATAACCCAGGAGGGCATCCACGGTCAGTGTTCCAACAATCATCGTCTGAGTCCGGGTAGTCCCATCTATCGTTATCTTAAAGTCTGCTTCCCCTTGCAATGGCATACACGTACCATCGGCCATACGAATGGACGCAAATGAGGGACTTCTCAATGACGGCCTAAGTCGGGGACTTAGCTGGTTGTACACCCGCACGTTCAGAAGAGAAACTGACGCGCCTGTGTCGACGCAGCACCACAATCCTACGGATCCCATCTTGGCCGGGAGATACAATCCGGCCTCACCAGAGGTATTCACTGTAGGAGGTTTCGGTGGAGGTTTCGGTTGTCTTGGGGGTTGATGATCATCCGGCCTGTGCAACTCTGGACAGTTCGCCCGGTAATGCCCGTCTGTTCCACACGACCACCATCCTGATGTTCGATCATGGCTGTCGTATGGTTGTTGAAACGTTTTTACTTCTATACGTGGGATAATGGATGTTTCAGATCCACAGAGTGTGCAGGGTCCCCAAGACAAACTGTCAGGCTACTGGGAACGCACTCGGGCACTGATCCTGGCCAACGAGGGAGTTCGATTCAACCTGTCACCTTGTCTGGATCAAGGAGGTTGGAAAGGAAGACCTGTAATGATAACCAAAGCAAATTAATGCAATACTGACATATAATTCTTTGAGCAGGTATACAGGATTCAAATCGTGGTAGCGTACAATCCCTGCAAAGAAGATCCCTACTCTATGAATTATCTGTACTCTTATAGTTATCATTAACCGAGGTTCAATAGAAAATATATACAAAATAGATAGCCCTAGCTATTTCGCGAGCAGGCCTGGTCACAGCCACAGTCTGGTCACGACCGGTTCTCTCATGGATGGGTCCAGCTTCTATCTTCCTTCCCCAGGGCTTTGCCGTAGGATCCAGCGTCCATCGTTCTTCCACAGATATACGTGGTAAGGTCCAGCGTTTGTCTTCCTTCCCCAGGTCTTCATTCACTCCCGTATGGATGAACACTGTGTCGTGTCTCGTCTTACACGACTAGGCCCCTCCGTGGTTGTGTCCGACGTGTGTCTTCCTTCCCCTGGTCTTCTTCCCTCGGGTGGTATGGACTTCTCGTCGTCGTCGTGTCTCATGATGTCTTGCCGGCATCATTGAAAACTGTTGACCGCTTCTCTCTTGCAGGAAACAAGCCTATGTTTATGTATACGTTTGTCTTTTTGAATTTGGTGCGAATACTGTTATATGGAAATGGAATAGGGCTTTGGATTATGGACGCGGATATTCTCTAATGGACGACGGCTGGATTATGAATGACGGACTAGACGCTTGTAATCGTCTTACACGACTAAGCCCCTCCAAGCGTTGATAACCGTCAATAGATGCAGACGACGTGGGCACGACAGTACTATCACAGTACAAAGGCTTCTACGGCACCGGCCCGTCTCTCTGTAACACCGCAGGACTATTCAACTGCACGGCTCACCACAGCAGCAGACGGCACCCCTCGTAGGAATACACCCCCAGGCTTCAGCGACCCCGCTCACGGCGACTCACTCTGCTTCCCCGCTACAAGGACGAATCATAAAGGCTAGAGTTCACGGCTACACGGTCCACATAGGATCGGACATCAATTACACACGGTGGTCTAGTAACTCTCTTCCTATACTACTGTATGGGCACCTGAATCGGCACCCTCTCTCTATACTACCGTATGGTCAACTGGTATAGGAACCCTCCTTCTATACTACTGAATGGTCAGCTGGGCCATGAACCCTCTCTCTATACTACTGTATGGTCATCCGCAATAGATGGGCATCTGGTCAAGGATTCCCCCTCTATATGCTACTGTATGAGAGGCCGTGAATTACTCAATATATGTACAGGGTGGTGAGAGACTATATGTTTATGGGGCCGTGAATGGATAATCGTTTATCGTACGATTTACTGGGTAGATGTATATATATCAAGTTATAGGCTCGAACCTATAGCTTGTGGGTATTAGCGTGAATGTATTTCAACCCGTGGGTTGTGGTTTAAGTACATGTGTGCATGAATAATTGTTTGTGTAGGAACTGTGTATGATTTGGTTTAGCTATGTCCTCTTCACAGAGACTCGCATCTCCTACCGGATATAGCTTAATAGATACACTAACCACAGCGCAATCCCTGAACAACTGTGCGATACGGTTGAAGGCAAGGAGAGATGCGGCTAATGTATGGCCATGCTATCGACACTAACGCCGTTAGTTAATTCCCAGAGCTGAGCCTGCACTAACGTACAGTAGAGATAGGAATAACCGTTGACGAGAAGTGTCTATACTCTTAACTTCCAGCGCAATATCCGTTCAACTGTGCGATACGGTTGAAGGCGGATAGAGATCGAAGTAGAGTAAACACAGCCCGGACATGTGAATGTAAGTGTGTGTAATGAATGCTACGATGTTATAATATTCGGCGGCCTGGTCGCGGCCCGGCGGCGGCACAAATTCGGCGGCGGCCTTTCTCCGGCCCGGCAATGTATTGGATTTCTTCTCCCCAATAGATTTGGCGTGTGCTCTCACCTCGATGTTTCTGCTGGTCTGCCTCGTTTCAGCGGGAGTCCGGCTTATATAGGGCTACCGCTCTTCTGTGAATAAAGGTAGAAACAGAACCGTTCTCCTGCAGATAAAGGTAGAACAAGTCGACGATGCCAGCGCCCTCTTTATTGTCAAATAATCACACTTCCACCGATCAGTTTATCTGGACTTCGCTGAATAAATATGGCTATGGAGGAACAAACCATAATTCATAACGGACGTAACTGGTAAATCTCAGCTTCCAACTCCCTCTAGTTAATTCATACGACGACCGCAAAGTTCACTGTCCCTAATCTGCATATTCTCTGAAACCGACTTCCGGATTCCTGACTGACGTCATCTACAGCGAAGCAAGTAGCTCACCAGGGTCCCTTTCTCCGTCCCGACTGATCGTTTGAGATAACTTCACCGGGATTTCGAGGCATTGTCTGTCTCCCGGATTATTATAGTTCATTCTAGGAAAATTACAGCGTTGAATTCCACCAGGTAAGTGAACCGCACACATAAACACAATGTAACTTTCGATTTCACAGTAGTCACGTGTCAGAACACAAGCAGTGATTTATGAAAGGGGTCGTTGTCAACCTGCACTTTCGTTACACTACCCCCGCCTTCGAAGATCATGACGCCCTCGTCATGGCTCTCGTCACGCTACCAGCAGATCGGGAGTGCAGAACAGAACATTTGTACAACGTTTGTACAACAGAATTACAGGACGACGGTCCTCTTGACTTTCTGGCCAAGTCGTCGTCACCTGAAGCGGACATCAGGTCCACAGCAGGCCACAGCTGTCTCTTGCTGGAGTCATGCATCTGAGGCAGTAAAGCCTCGGGATCGGCCAGTACGTGTTTGTCGCCCACCGAAAAGCTGCAGGTCGGCCATGCACCACAGGTCATTCCTCGACGATCACGGTCATCAACCGTATTTCTCCGACCATACGGTCGTGCATCTCCTGTCCACTTGCAGGCTAAAACGTAGTCATTAAAGCGCCTCGGTCGCTGGACACGACGTCCACGAGTCGTTCGTGGAGGACTCCACGTCTCCGGCAAGGCCATCTGCTCCTCCGAAAGTGGCGACTCGTCTTCAACAGGAGGATCCGGCGGTAATCCAACCTGGTAATCCGCCAATCTCCGAGGACGACGAGTTCTCCGTCTGCTTCTCGTCTGTCGAGGTGCTGGAGATCTCACTGCGGCTGGATGCTCCACCGGATATGAAAAGACCGTCACGGGCTCTGAGTCATTCTCAGATTTGACATCCCGTCATTCTCTGTGGACTCGGTGGTCTCACTGTCCGACGTCTCTCTGGGATAGAAGGGCTTAAGAAGATCACGATGGAATACACGGATGCCACCAGCCTCGTCGGTGACACGATATGTCACATCATTCAAGGCTTCTTTCACAACAAAAGACCCTCTCAAGCAAACCTGATCACCAGGCTTGTAACTGTGAGGAAAAGTTCTTGTATCGTCCACCACCAGTTGAAACGTTGGTGCCGCCAAAGACGTTTTTGGTGGATCCTGCGGTCGGGAACCATCTTGTCTACGGATTTCGGGGCAAGTCGCTCGATAGTGGTCATGTTTACCGCACGTCCAGCACCTTGGTGTCCAGTCTCGGTTACCGTATGGTCGTTGTCGGCCACGTCTATGCCCCCATCTGGACTGGTATCGTCCTGGCCGTTGTGGTCTTGGTGGTTCATCTCGCCTCGATGTCGTCCCCGATGCGGCTCCGTCACAACCCCGTAGTGGCGTCTCTGCGGCTCGGCGCCCTCTTCCCAGTCCGGCCGGCCCAGAATGGCTGTAATCTTCTGCCTTCGGTGGAGTCATCTCCTCACCAGAACTTCGATTTCTCAGTATCGTCGACATCTGTCCCATCATGGAGGTCATTGACGTACACAAGATGTGGATGGCGCTACGATGGTCTTCTACCTCTCGTCTCAGATCAACGTCAGGCTGCACGTCTTCTGGCTCACACCCTCTACTAGTTGGTCGAACTTCAGTAGCAATCACCGTTGAAGGTTGAGGCGTCAGGTCAGCTGGTGGTTCCATCAGCACCGATTCTAGTTCTTGCGTGGACAAGTCAAGAAGATTTTCGTAACCCAGTGTCGCCGTAGTTGATCGTCCGGAAGCCACGCCTCTTCCCGTCTCACGTCGTTCCCGCGAACTCGGCGTCGTGGAGTATTTCGGTCGGGCTCCTCTTCTGTCAGATGGTTGGCCCCGGGCTCCCGGTTGTCGTAACTCGGCGCCGAAATCTCCAGTTATACTCATGGTTGTCTGGTCTGGATCTATTCTATCCGCCAGGCTTAATCTCCTTTCCTTCGTCTCCCAGAAGTTGGCCATCCCACCGCTGCCACCAGGTTGAAACGTTTTTGCTTCTATGTACGTGGGATAATGGATGTTTCAGATCCACAGATTGCGCAGGGTCCCCAAGACAAACTGTCAGGCTACTGGGAACGCACTCGGGCACTGATCCTGGCCAACGAGGGAGTTCGATTCAACCTGTCACCTTGTCTGGATCAAGGAGGTTGGAAAGGAAGACCTGTAATGACAACGAAAGAAAATTAATGCAATACTGACATATAATTCTTTGAGCAGGTATACAGGATTCAACTGTGCGATACGGTTGAAGGCGTATAGAGATCGAAGTAGAGTAAACACAGCCCGGACATGTGAATGTAAGTGTGTGTAATGAATGCTACGAGGTTATAATATTCGGCGGCCTGGTCGCGGCCCGGCGACAGCACTAATTCGGCGGCCTTTCTCCGGCCCGGCAATGTATTGGATTCCTTCTCCCCAATAGATTTGGCGTGTGCTCTCACCTCGATGTTTCTGCTGGTCTGCCTCGTTTCAGCGGGAGTCCGGCTTATATAGGGCTACCGCTCTTCTGTGAATAAAGGTAGAAACAGAACCGTTCTCTTGCAGATAAAGGTAGAACAAGTCGGCGATGCCAGCGCCCTCTTTATTGTCAAATAATCACACTTCCACCGAACAGTTTATCTGGACTTCGCTGAATAAATATGGCTTTGGAGGAACAAACCATAATTCGTAACGGACGTAACTGGTAAATCTCAGCTTCCAACTCCCTCTAGTTAATTCATACGACGGCCGCAAAGTTCACTGTCCCTAATCTGCATATTCTCTGTAACCGACTTCCGGATTCTTGACTGACATCATCTACAGCGAAGCAAGTCAGCTCACCAGAGTCCCTTCCACCGTCCCGACTGGTCGTTTGAGATAACTTCACCGGGATTTCGAGGCATTGTCCGTCTCCCGGATTATTATAGTTCATTCTAGGAAAATTACAGCGTTGAATTCCACCAGGTAAGTGAACCGCACACATAAACACAAGGTAACTTTCGATTTCACAGTAGTCACGTATCAGAACACAAGCAGTGATTTATGAAAGGGGTCGTTGTCAACCTGCACTTTCGTTACACTGTAAATCTCCACAAATGGAAAATCCTTTTGGTCCGAGGGGTCCTTCGAGTCTAAATGTGTGGTTGAATAATTTCATTCAGACCCTATTTTCACGACATAGCACATGCTGCGGATTTTGTTGTCATGTCATACCCATTAAAACTATTAACATAACGCAACCGAGCTAGAACTTTCACAAATTGTGTACATCTACATTCTCTCGCCCTTAACTTAAAACACAAATATTTTTTGGGACATTCTATTGTTTCCTTTTTTTCAATTTCAACAGCGCCACGTATAGGCCAAAAGGCTGCCTTATCGTGCCATCTCCTTTGCACTCGGCAAAAAAAAAAATCTGTCGACCCTTCAACTCCAATTATTCGTCCAAATACATGTCTCTTCTTGCATGGCGATTTTTACATTTTTTATATTATCAAACTTTGCAGCTACCGAAATAGTTACAAGCATTTGTCGACTTCTGAATTAAATACAATATTTGAAAGCTTCTTAAATCGAAATAAGATTGTGCGTTTCAGACAGGCTCAGTCCAAGTTCCGAACGACTCCTTAGTGACGAAATTACAATGACCATAGTTTGTTGTGGCGCGTTGTACCAAAACGAACAAATGGTGGGCATTTATCATTTAAGATTTGTCTTATGTTTAATTATTAGTAAGAACTGAGCGTCACGGGTCAGTACAAAGGTACATATATACATAGTTCGAAACTACACGAACGTTGGAAATCTGAAACTCGTGCAACTTTACATGTGTGGGGCAGACCAGAAAGACAGGGCTAGAGAAAGCACGTCCAGGTACAGCCTGTAACTTTTGATTTTGGCGTAATTTACGGTTGGCCCGTAAATGCAGTTGTTTTGGCCTGGGAGTCTAAAAGCTTGTAAACTCCTGTAGTTAGTGTAACCTGTAAAAACACGCCAATCCAATGAGAATTTGCTCGCATTTTCGGTGTGGAAACGTGTTTGTGGTTATACTATAGTGTAGGAAACACGGCAGCGTGGCGTGTCTAATATAGTTGTGGGGTATTATATAATACTGTAATGAGACATGATTTTGCCCGTAGCACATTCTGGCAATTTGCATGGTCTGACTTCGGTATAGAATAAGGCTTTTAGGTCTATACCAGTAGGTTGATAATTTCGACACTGTTTTGCTGAGCTAATCTCGCGGCACTGGGACTAAAGTCGCAATATTTATATGTCGATCTTGTTGATCGTGAAGCGGTATATGACAATAGATAGGGATTCCCTCCACCCCCAGAAATATGCAACTGCACTAAATACAGAGATAAATAAGCCAAGCTTCCCCCTGCCATAATCCAACGACGTATCGTGTAGCCTGTTAATTCGGCGCAGACGGCCATGCAACGCTATACGGGACGAAAACGGTCGCAGCTATTACAGCCGGGCGGTGCGGTCAAGGCACAGTGCGGGCAAGCTGTTTCGTCGAGAAACGTCGGTAAACTGGTCCGGGCGCTCCGGTTGCAAGGAAGGTCGCAGACAGTTGCACAGACGGCGTATAGCTGGCAAAAGACAAGTTACAGATACAGATCACAGATCATACAGTAAAGAAAGGTACAGATACAGTAAAGAAAGACACAGAATACAGAGCACACAAGAAAGACATACCGATCACAGATTATCAACAATACAAGCAAATCAAGACACACAGATTATAAACAGTACAGTAAAAGTCCAGATATACAGATCACAGATTACAGATCACAGTACAGTAGTATACAAGGCATAGATTACAGCCCATACAGAAAAGACAAGCCAAGATACAAGGTACAGCACAGACAGACTTCTCCTCCCGAGAAACGCAGATCTGCGGCCAGGTCGCAGAAGGTCGCAGAAGCTTGCGACCAGGTCGCAGGGGGTCGCCAACGACAGTTGACATACAGTAATGATGTTTCATTGGGACCAGATGAAATGGTAATACAATATATCCCCAAGTAAATGTCCTGACGGCCACGGAAAGCGAGCTGTACGTGGTCCTTACCTGAGAGATCGTCGTGAAGTTGTGTAGTCACAGGCCGTGTCTATAGACGGGTCGCAGCAGCCGTGAGGGTTATACTTACCTGTGCGGGAAGCAGACTGGTGAGCTGACAAGTTAGGGTCAGGCTCCGACGACTGAGGGTGAAGAACACGCCGGGTTGCCACGTCTCTGGAGAGCGCGTCACCGCCGTGACGTTCCAACGACTAGGGGCTGTCTCTGGAGAGAGCGTTACCGCGTAACGTTCCAACGGGCCGTGACGTTTCAGCGACTTGGTGCCATATCTGGAGAGAGCGTCACTGCCGTGATGTTCCAACGCCTGAGGGTATATATATATTGGGGAGAACGTTACCGCCGTAACGTTCCAACGGGCCTTGACGTTTCAACGACTGGGTGTCGTATCTGGAGAGAGCGTTATATCCTTAACGTTCCGACAAGGGGGGGCCATTCCTGGAGAGAGCGTTACATCCGTAACGTTCCAACGACGGAGGAAGAGAAGGGCCAGCAGCCAGGCCGCCCTTATACCCAGAAGAGAAGGGCCAGCAGCCAGGCCGCCCTTATCGCGTACAGATATAAAGCACTATATTAACTATAAAGCTATATGCATACACCCCCCATATATATTATTGATATATATAACATCAAGCTTAACTGCACACACTCTCTTCTATTGTCCACATATACATCAAGGGTACGTATCCGTTAACCTTATATGCACACACTTTCTCACCTCAAGGGTACGTATCCGTTAACCTTATATGCACACACTCTCTCGCCTCAAGGGTACGTATCCGTTAACCTTATATGCACATACCGGGTGTGTGTGTCCGTTAGCTTTATGTGCACACACCCTCTCACATCACGTGTATATATACATCAAGTTTATTTGCATACACTCGCCTAGTGTCTACATATATGTAAATATCCTAACGTTACATCTCCTTAGACACTCTGTCTAAGTCACGCTGTTCTACGCTATTATTTATAACCGCGTATACTATTTGTGCAGAGTATACCATATAGACCTTTACATTAGAGTCAGTCATCCTTGTAGGGATGTGATCATCTCTTCGATCCCCGGATCTCTACTAGTGAAGGGGCTAACTACGGTGACGGCCAGAATGCCAGTGGGCAATCCCGGTTATTGATTCGTTTTCTCGTAAACTCCACGACTGGTCCTGCTCGTACACGTTACACGTAGAAAACTGGTGGCAGCGGTGGGATCTGGGCTGATCTACAACAGAAGAGAACAACCGACTACTAGAGATGACCGACAACGACGTGTCGACAACGCCATTAACCATGAGTACCCCAGCGACCACACCGAGACGTCCGGATATAGCGGGTCTACGGGCTATCCTACAGGGGAGAGGGCGATCGAGGGTGGGGGCACCTGGGTCTGCGACGCTGGCGACGACAGAAGATGTGAGACCGGTAGAAGCACCGTCCGAGCTGTCGGCGCCCGCCATCGTCGAGACCGAGACCTCGTCGACCAATCGAGTGCTGTTAGAGGGCCGCCAAAGTTTACAGGCACAGATGCATACCATGCAGGCGACGTTCAATCAGTCGATGGTAGGGTCCCCGGCATACACCTCCAGGCCTAGGATAGAAGGGGAAAGTACTACCAGAACCTCCATGGGCCAACCTATACGGGAACAGACGGTTTGCGACCGGGTCGCAGAAGGTCGCGACCGGGTCGCAGAAGGGCGGCATCCATCGGCCGAGGAGAGGGGACATCCCGCCACCGCCGGGGCTGAGACAACGGGGGCAGAGGCAACCACGTTTACTTCCCGCGCAGAAGTGCGCCTTTTAGCGGCTGACACTAGTGGGACGGCCACCGTTACGACCATGCCCCCTTCCCGTAAGATGTGGGTTAAGGCTTCGACATACACACGCGTTTTCCCCAAGCTGTAACCATCATGGTCCGACATTGGTAAACATATGGTACATCATATATTGACAAACGGTTTTTTCACCGCCAATGTAGGAGCGTGTGGGTGTGGACAAACGATGTACCAATTTCATTCGGTCCATCATGGCGTGGCAAACATTTGGACCAATATATGTTTTCACTCCGAAAGCCGCAGTTTGGTATTTATGACGTAATTCATATCCCAGCATGCAAAGCGTATTTTCAACACGCATTGCTTCCTGTACCAACAACAACAACATTGCGGAGCTGCTGTTGTCGCTGTTGGCAGAAAACCAATGCTTAAAAGTCCGCATGGAGGCCTGGGCATCATCAAAGAAGTTTCCTGGTTGTTTTAAGCGGTGTCTTCAAGATCAGCATCTTCAACCTAAAGGTAATTTCTGGTGTCTAAGCGATCCTTTTTCACGGAAGGTCAACTCATTCAGCAGATTCAGAACAGATTCAATTTCCAACGTAGACAAAATCGGCGGTACAGACGAACTGAAGGCCTATGGACGAGCAAGCCCAGACATATGATGGAAGAAAGCGAGCAGAATTATAAACCATTCACAATTATGTAACACCGCCACAGATACACCCACCCCCCTTCCCACTAACATGAGAATAAGTGGCTACTTAATCAAACTACCATGCAGTGTTTTCAGGAAAGTATACTTTAAGGAACCCGCAAAAACCTTAGTAGTCAGGTCTCCCTCTCCCCCCTCTCCCCTTCCACTCCACAAACATTTACAATAATGGAGGGTTACACCATCATGTATGATACTCTGTAAAAACAACTGTACCCCGGTATACAAAATTGCACACTGGTACACAAGATGTGTAGGTTTTCTTCAAAATTGTGTACCACTGGAACACAATTATTGTGGATGTGCAATTTTGTTACAGCGATTGTTTTTAGAGAGTACCTCCTTGAATTATATACAGCGACTGCACCCATTAATATAAGCAGTCGATTCGGGCAGGGTTACATAATTTTGAGTGGTCTATATTTCCACAAACAGCATAGTCTTATAAGTCAAAACACTATTAAAATACCTGGGATGTCCATCACAACAACTTTATTTGAAAATGTAAATCATAACGAGTTATAAAGGCACTTCCCAAACAATACAGTGACGAAATAACAATCTGATGGGTTGAAGATCAAATACTCTCAGATATATTGCAATTATTCTGAAAGGTTGATTATGCTAGATGATGGTGTAAGCTTACCAACCGATATTATTTCACTGTCGAACTGAACATCAAAGATAATGGACTAATATGCTCATGGGTTAAATTTACCGTCCTGCCATGCAAAATGGTCCGAAACAGCAATTGTACCAGTGAATGTTCATTCATTTCCCACAAATGTTCAACATTGATAGTGGAAATAAGAGAAATTCTACTGAAGAACAAAAAATGACATTTTACAAAATGATTAATCATTACTACATTAAACTTTCATGAAAGATTTTCTTTTTTTTTTAAGTAGACTATTCAAAAGAAAACTGAAAAAAACATTGTTTCGTGATTGAAACTGAAAGAAACTTATTCAAAGAGCATTTTGTACTGCGAGGTTGTTTGTTGTTTGTACCAAAAATGGAATATTTTAGTTATGGTACACCAAAATGAAATAAAATAGAAACTCAAAAATCCATATTCATGTATATAGATTTTTCACCAGTGGACCAGGAAGTGTTTATCACTTTCTGTTTACACACCACCATCGTCTATCCAACTAATACAATATTATCTATGAAAGAATTCAAGGGATGATTGGCATAAAATACCACAGCATTTTGTTGTATTAGCTATACTCAGAATACTTGCAAGGCATCGTATACTGTCTATCGATGGAGTAGGCGCATGTAATTTTCAGGCACACCTGTCAATCATAACCATAGCGATAGCGAAGGTGATGCCCTAGGATAAATTTGAAATAAATCAGAATTTTCAACATTGGCTTACCCATCTCAAGACATTGTGCACATCGGCTGAACTACGGTCAGATGCAGGGTGTGTGAATTTAAACATTGAACTCGCGAATCCACGGTACATAACTTTATATCATGGCCAATTATATCAGGAGTTCCACTCACATTACCATTGTTGTAGGACCAGATATCAAGTATTGGGTCTTTCAAAGTGAATACTCTATATTTAGTATTTGTTAACTTAAACAAAGCCAATCTCAATTATTGCTGCATCTTTTAAAGTTAAAATGCAAAGGTTTTTAGATTCTTCTTTTAGTATTTTATGTAACATGTATAAGTTGAATAATGATAAAAAATATCGGTATATCTGCTACCGGTACTTGATTTAATTTGAAGTAGTTTGTCTGCTAGAATCTTTTGAAATGTTGGTTCCCCAAGCCCAGCTGACTTCCAATTTGCACACAAACATCACTACGTAATCTTTCCTTTCCTTACTTCCAGTCACCTGAAGACGGAACATTACAAGCATGGACATCCGACCTGTGACATAAAAGGGTGAGTGAGTAGTAGGGTTTAACGTCGTTTTCAACCTTGTTTCAGTGATATCACGACGGTGCCTACATGTGCCAGAACATGAGAGTGCTCACAGTTCCTATTACCCTGGACACTGATCAGCCCAGCCAGTACAGCACCTGGTCACCCATCCAAGTATTGACCGAGCTGTGATATAAAATGGCCCAATGGGCTCCAATACCCCTCGGCCATGTCGGCTCTCAGTTATTGCCTACAGTCATGCATTGAATACGATGTACTTTTACAACTTTGACAACATCATGTATTGTAGGTTGACAAAAAGGTGATCTAGTAGTGTTGACTGTAGTTCTATCATTTTAGAAATACATAGAAGTTGAGCCAGGTCGGCTTTTGCCAAGGCCTTAATTGATGGGAAAATTTTGCGGCGAGGTTCTGGTAGAGCATAATCAAATCAAGTAGTTTGATCTTGGAAATACTGATCAAAGTCAATCATCTTCAACAATTATCTGGTCTATTCTAACTTAATTGCATATGGAACAAGATCTTATACACTTGAACATATAGAATTTGACCTTTTAACTTAGAGAATAAGTCAAGGTCAGTGATATTCAATAGACTTCAGGTTCAGGCATACATGGTATAAATTTGGACAAGGTAGATATACTCCTTCATGAAATATTGTACTGAATAGAATCTGATCTGTAGAAAATAGGTCAAGGTCAGTCATCTTCAGCACACCTCTGGGCCATTGCCAGATGTATGCATAGTATTAATTTGGATAGCCTAGTACATTTCTTCATGTTATATCATAATTCAAAACATTTCATAACAGTATATGACCTTGAAAAAATAGGTCAAGGTCAATCAACTGGAATAGGCTTCTAGGCAATCACCAATTGCATATTTAA
>JAVTVY010037476.1:0-16307 GCA_036873755.1 Hanleya hanleyi
CGCCACTACAGAGTTAATGGTTTCTGGAATTGAATATCTGGCAGGACAAAATCCTCACTTTTTCGGGGAACGAAAATGATGATTCCCTTATGGCGATAACATTTTACAAAAAACGAGTAGGTCGACCCCCTGATTTTTTTCGCTTTTTAAAATGCCCGTTGGACGGAGAAACTTTCACAAGTCTAACAAGATCATTTCGTTTGTTTTCTCTGGATGGTGGGTCGAATTTGGTACATTTTCGTACATTTTATGGAGTTTTTCAGAAAAGTTGAAGAAGGTTTAAGGAGGATTGCACGTCTTTCCTTTTCAATTTGAATAGCTCACTTGTCTCCTGGAATAATGGCATGGGTGTGCCCATTCAGAAAATATATACTTTCACAGGGGTTTTGTTAAAGATTTTACATATATTTGTGGCCGAAGACCCGAACCCATGTCTATTTTAACCGCACATCATTTAGGTGTGGAATGCACCCTTAATGTAGGCGCCACAGCAAGGTTATAATACACGAGTAGGCCAAATATTGTATGTTCTCCTGCACTACACTCGTTAAAAGCGCGTATTCAGACCTTGTAATGACTTGATATGGAACGGGATGGTAAAGTTCTTTTATCTTAGTCAGAAATGTTTCGATTTTATGTATACTACATGGTATGATAGCATTGGCCTTGCATATATGCTATTTGGACCTATACAGAATTACCTCCCCTTGATTGAGCATATATGTTACGATTAGTGACCTGTATGTCTCATTATTGTTAATGTGAATGTCAAAGTGATTAATTTTCAATACGGATCACACCAGTACCCTGATCTAAATTAAATGGCATCGTATTATTCTAGTTTTGTCCCTTTTATCTCGAACTTTGTACTCCCACCCCCCAATCTTTTGGAAAAGTCGGAATGAAAAATTATTGACAATTTGGCTCGAATTTCAGCTATTTTTGCGTTTATTTTGCTTCTAATGCCTCAATCGAAAGCTGGTCAACGCTCCCGATCTTTGTACATGGGTTTCATTGTCACGGTCAAAGGCTAATGCTATGATATTCTTATTGAGCTCGTGAACTCGTGATTTTTTAGCAAAAGTCGCAAAAACAAAGATGGGGTAGGGAGAAAGTGATTGACGGGATATCCGACAAAACTGCTTACTACAAGCAAGTGTCGCATACCAAGAAACTCGCAAACACTTCCAGATTGGCATAGCCTTGAGAAAAGAAATTCTGAGAAAACACCCTAGCCTTAAGGGTGCACTCCACACTAGGCCACGGTTTCTCACAAATGGCCCCTCCCTAATTTCATAATAAGGAAGGTCGCCTGTTTTTGACAGCATGGTAATTCTTCTTCCCTTTCTACTAGCTGATATCTGTAGTATCACCCTGATGGACGTAACCATTTCTTCAAACGAGGATATAACAATTCCTTGCTTATCGCATCTACGCGCCACTACAGAGTTAATGGTTTCCGGAATTGAATATCTGGCAGGACAAAATCCTCACTTTTTCGGGGAACGAAAATGATGATTCCCTTATGGCGATAAAATTTTACAAAAAACGAGTAGGCCGACCCCCTGATTTTTTTCGCTTTTTAAAATGCCCGTTGGACGGAGAAACTTTCACAAGTCTAACAAGAAAATCATTTCGTTTGTTTTCTCTGGATGGTGGGTCGAATTTGGTACATTTTCGTACATTTTATGGAGTTTTTCAGAAAAGTTGAAGAAGGTTTAAGGAGGATTGCACGTCTTTCCTTTTCAATTTGAATAGCTCACTTGTCTCCTGTAATAATGGCATGGGTGTGCCCATTCAGAAAATATATACTTTCACAGGGGTTTTGTTAAAGATTTTACATATATTTGTGGCCGAAGACCCGAACCCATGACTATTTTAACCGCACATCATTTAGGTGTGGAATGCACCCTAGGTTATACCAAGTCGAGATTGTCTATGGAGTTGTTTCTCATCACGGGGGCTCCGCCAGTTACATCTTAATTTTAGGTAATATGCCTGTACACATTACCCATCGCCATGCCTCCCCCCCACTCCCCCGGGGCTAGGAATCGCTAAAAATATACCGACCAAACTGGTCCGTAAACCGAAACGGTGAGTCAAACACCATAGTCCTATACAGCCCATCATCCCTATAGTCATGGCTCGTCTATCAAATCCGTCCAGACTTTAGTTCATTCTAGATAAACCAAGATGGCAAATCAGGGGAATACCATCTAGACGTAACGCTATGAAAACTTCGTACGAAATGTTCGCCGATATTCTGCGAGATCCCATAATAAGCTAATTACGACAATTTCTGACTTTGCTCTCTGACAATGATTGACGTTTACTTCACGGAGATTAGCATCTTCGCGCGGCACAACCTTTTGATATATATACATCGGACAGGTCATGAATCAATGCGCTCCGGAATGTTTCCGAATCAACTGGTTCGTAATCGTCATGCATGGTTTATAAGATATCCGTAGAATGCCTAAATGAAGGGAGATAACTCTCGACGCTCTCCCAGGATACAATGAGTTGCAATGCGAGCGCCCCAGGTTGAATGTCTCGTTCAGATTTAACGTGTTTAATATGCATTTCAATGCAAAATTGTTCTTTGAGCAATACTTGACACGGCTTTACTATAAGCTATTCTGGTGAAAAAAAAATGGCTGATTAGGTAACTCCTCCCTTTTGTGTACTTCGCTTTGATTAACATATAAAGCGTACGATACTTTCTCGCAACATTTTGACAACAATTCAATAACTTTGTTCCGTGTGCGGCAAAGCAGTTTAGCAATATGTAGCAATGTACGCGTTACAAATTGCCTAAATCCTAAACAATGTACTGAAGAATAACTATTTTATAAGTCACGCCCAGTAATCTAATGCCCTCCCTTTGTCAAATCTATATGCCAATATTGGAACGCCCATTTCTGTCTAGTCCGCATTGAACACTTGATTGACAGATAGAGTGCGAAACGCTTTCGCAACACGCCAGTTATATTATGTACGCGGTGAGGAGGGGGCGGGGGGAGAGAGTGACGGTGTATTTTATTTACTGTCAAACATTTTTGATCATGTTCATCTCTGAATGCATATTAAACCCATCTCATGTTTGCACATTTTTCAAACCACGCCCTGTCTACTCCATGACCACGTGGACCTGTAAGGGCATTTCTATGTAAATACGTGGTCACTGATACTGAATAAATGCCCAGTGGTACGTCCAGGGGAAACAAATGCCTGTTTACCAGAGATGTTGCAGACCCCGAGTCGAAAACAAGCCAAGAATCAAACAAACAACATATACGATTGTTCGGAGTGACGATGTCCCTGGCTGGAAACTGTGACTTGATGTTCAATTGTATCGCATTATTCGAAAAAAATATTACATAAATAACATATGACAATTAACATATATGAAAAAAATATCCCATAACATGGTTCGTTCAACTACGCTGATAGCAAACTACGAGCGTCACGTGCAAGATGTATGTTGTTGCGTTTCGTGACTTGTCTAATTCCGCTTAACCCCGGGACTGGGGATGAATAAACCCAAATATAAGATTCTCAAGGTGATCATACAGTGTTTGGGGGAGTTCCGAATCACGGGGAGTTGCGGATCACTTTCCTAATTAATGCCTGATATTTCTTGAAGTAAAGCATCCGATTAAAACTTTTTAGGTTTATTGGAACGTCTGTTTCCGTGGACTGAAATGAATGTCAAACAACCGACCTGCGTTGTTTCTTTTTCGGTCAATTCGGCAACGTAATACTTCCGGTACTGTGCAATGACAAATTGAAACCGAGTCGAAAAACACGTGCGATTTTTCCAGTAGTGAATCTGCGCGAAATAAGGTGGGTTTAGGCGATATATTCAGTATTTATTTAAGTGACAGAATCTTGCTAAATGGCCGAACAAAATATCTAGTGATTTGCGATAAATGTTAACTGACCAGCATTGTATTATAATGGCGCTATAGAGATGTCAATTCCGAATCAACGAAATAAGCGCCGTTCATAACTTCAATAACTTGAATAAGGGACCGTCTCACAACTAATACAACAGGTGTAAACCGACTTTAAGGAAGATTGGTCAATCCTTGGCATTGTAAAAAAAAATGAATCATTGACAATATCCTTGTAACCGTAACTATGTACGCGAATCATTCCAAACCTTGGTGAACAAATCATTTTCTCGATATTACATCATCATATTCAATAATTTCAGACATTCTTACTCCAATATAAAAAGTTTTTTTATAAATAAAAGTGTTTATCACTGAGCGAGGTTTCTACGAGTTTAATAACTAGATGTCCCTTTATTAACACTATTTGGGGTTTTAACAATATTTGGGGTGTATCGCAGGTGAGGGGTGGGGGTGGGGGGGAGGGAGTCAACCCATATATTTTCGCTATCCATAAGGCTAGAGTGCTGCAATATAACACACAGTATCTTTTGTTCAAGCTCTACCCGAAAGAGTAACAAAGTTTAAGATGAACGCTATGATGATCGGCAGCCATTTGTCGATTATTTTTTGGGCCGATTTTTCGAAATTTTAATTTTCCGATTTTTCTTTCATAAACTACCAAATAAAGTAGAGAATAACTACTTTTGCCCACATAAAATACTTTTTATTCCTTTTAGGCCAGAAAAATTCGAAGAAATGGACAGAACTGGCTGAAAAAAACGAATTTCTGAGATACCACACGGCCGCCTTTTGAATTTACCCTTGATCCTCTGCTCGGCCCAGGCCTAAAATGACCCCAATATGATAAGCTTTAAAGTCACGAAGTTCCCGCTTCCTCTGTTTTGTTGTTTTCGAGCAGTACAGGAAAGTTCACTAGCCCACCCTCCATGATTGTCAGACATCGTATCCTAAAACGTTCTAAAAAATAATTAAATTGAGATTACAATGCAATTTTGTAGGCTCACTCCAAGATAAATATATACTTCAGAACATTTTCGACGCTAGATCTGCGTGTCATTTGTGCCTGGACTGCAACAGTTAAAAATTCGCTCATAGGGCGGGGTGAATTAAGGCAACATTGAAATCTTCTCCAGTGCTTCACCGGCCTATGAATGATTAGCAGATGACCCCTCAAGCCAATAAAAAATCCATTCTCAGTGCCTGTAACGGCCGCTAGATGGCGTGATCCGCAACTCACCAAAATGATTCGCAACTGCCCGCGCTGGTGCACTGAAGCGGAGGTTATTTTCTCATCGATTGACAAATCCGATTGAAGATTTTTTTACATACAATTATAGACGACAGATTTCCCTAGAATATAAGACCAGCAGTCGCTCTCACCTCGTAAAAGAACGAGCGCTAGCAGTCTGGATGTGAAAAGTGATTCGGAACTCCCCCAAACACTGTAGCAACAGTAACGATCAAAGCGTGGCCGAAATACATAATTTTCTAGATAACGACTTCACAACAAAAATCATATGGATTAGGAATGCTGATCAGCGATATGGATTTGATATTTTTGAAACATCATGATATCATGCCGGCATCATTGAAAACTGTTGACCTCTTCTCTCTTGCAGGAAAACAGGCTATGTTTATGTGTAGGAAGGTTGCAATATTCATCATAAGGCGACTATGTTAGGGTAATCCACAGATGGTACCTTTTGTTTGGTTGTTGCTAATCTGGATACATGAGGATTTTATTTGGTGCTAATGCTGTTATATTTAGGTCTTTGGATTATGGACGCGGACATTCTTTGATGAGCGACGGCTTAATAAGGAATGGCGGACTAGACTCGCGTATATATACACCAGATTTCAATTCAATTGAATGCAAAATGTGAAAGGAAAGAATATATCAGGTATTTTACCACATCCCATGTTTTTACCAAATAACATTATTACATATAAGGGAAGAAGCCCACGTGACATCTAATTCCAACAGATGTCACTTAATCAGCGGTTCGTTGCGGATAGTTTTACGTCATGGTTTTTTTCACGTGCCCAGTTGCACTCTGTCAGAGCGGGGATATGCTAATCCGTACACTGCGATATGACCATTGTGTATGAAGTACCGGGTCAAGAGTAATACATTTTGAAATCCAAGGTTTCTCGCTATAGTTGGAATATTCTTGAAATTTATTGGTAATTATTAACATTGTTTTGTTTATTTTTGTCATTTGAAGATTAAAAGCGTTTTAGCATGCCCCATACTTTGTCGATTTCGGGCACGCGAATTGCAGGTGTCGTTTGTTCGATTAATTGATGGACGAGCGCATTTTTTTGTCAGGTATAGAGGTGCTAACGTGTAATTGCATGATAAAATATTTCTTTGCACGAACAATCTTCACAATCCTGTCGTTTGTAGTATAGTAGAATAGAAATAATTGCTTTTTTTCCTGCGGTAAAACAAGTAGAATAGATCGCGATGCAATAGGACGAGTCTTCAAGTCTGATTACTCAGGCCAACGACCTTCGTGACCAAACTTAGACTCATCCTATTCCATAGCGATCTATCTTTTTTATTTTACCGCAGTAAACAAGCAATTACTTCTTAAACAATGTTCCTTCTACTATGCTTCTCTTCAGGAAAATATGTCCTTAAGTTGTGAATCAGGAAAAATGTCCCAGGTATGTTGAAAGATAGGAGCCGAACAATTATTCTTATCGCACATTGTTTCTCAATGGTGCAAATATGTTAATACAATTTGGGACCGTACAAGCTGATTTCATCGAAAAGGAGCGATATGCAAGAGGTGGGAAAAACGTCTGGCAACTAAAAAGCAACACTATGACTCAACAGGAAAGCTTCCCTTGGCACCTCACATTCAAACCCGAGAATACGATGGATTCTCGGACGTAGCCAGAGTATCTCAGCCGCGCTTTTATTTCGGATGTTCATGTTGAGACTATGAAGTATTCAAACGGCCCCTAGAACCGGTGTGGAGGCTAAGAATATCCGGTGGCTAAGAGTGTCCGGCCCCTATCTTCTAACCCAGCTAGGACACTTTTCTCCACATTGGGGACAAGTGTCCGTCCTTGGTTGCAATACAAAAGGATATGGAAAAGGACACTAATCACCAGGACATTCTTATCCATCACACCGGCTTCGGATCCGACGTTTGGTAGGTAGGTGCATTGTGAGGGGGGCGGGTGGGGGGGCAACGTGTCATGCGTTTCGCTCATGTAGTTTCTCTCGTGTCCGGACTGTATATCGCACACTTTTCAAGTTACTGATCTGAAGTTTGGTAGGTAGGTGCATTAGGGGTAGGCGACGTGTCATGCGTTGCTTTCGCTCATGTGGGCCGTTTCCATGGCAACCAGACACACCCGCTTTATCTCAGACATTTTAAAGGTAGTTTCTCTCGTGCCTGGACTGTGTATCGCACACTTTTCAAGCTAGTGATCTGAAGTTTGGTAGGTAGGTGCATTAGGGGGAGATGATGTGTCATGCATTGCTTTCACTCATGTGGGCCATTTCCATGGCAACCAGACACACCCTCTTTATCTCAGCCATTCATTGTAATGGTATTTTCTTTTGTGTCTGGACTGTATATCGCACACTTTTCAAGCTACTGATCTGAAGTTTGGTATGTCGGTGCATTGCGGGAGATGACGTGTCATGCGTTGCTTTCGCTCATGTGGGCCGTTTCCATGGCAAACAGACACACCCTCCTTCTCTCGTGTCCGGGGTACGGCGCATCACGTTGGGCACACCGGTTCTCGTCAGATCACCGAAGTTAAGCAGCGTTGAGCTCGGTCAATACTTGGATGGGTGACCGGGTGCTGTACTGACTGGGCTGATCAGTGTCCAGAATAATAGAAACTGTGGACACTCTCGTGTTCTGGCACATGTAGGCACCGTCGTGATATGACTGAAACAATGTTGAAAACGACGTTAAATCCTACTCACTCACTCACTCACTCTCGTGTCCGGACTGTATATCGCACACTTTTCAAGCTACTGATCTGAAGTTTGGTAGGTAGGTGCATTAGGAGACGATGTGGCAGGCATTGCTTTTAGCTCATGTGCGTTGTTTCCATGGCAACCAGACACATGTCACCCCCTTTACCTCAGTCATTGTAAGGATAGTTTCCCTCAAGTCCGGGCTGTATATCGCACACTTTTCATGCTTCGGATCTGAACTTTGGAAGGTAGGTGCATTACGGAGAGACGACGTGTCATGTGTTACTTTCGTTCATGTGGGCCGTTTCCATGGCAACCAGACACCTTTTTATCTAGCCATTGTAAAGGTAGTTTCTCTCGTGTCTGGGCTGTGTATCGCACACTTTTCAAGCTACGGATCTGGTTTGGAACGTAGGTGAAGGAAGACAACGTGTTATGGGATGGCGCTGTCCGTCCGTCCGTTTCGTCATTCCTTTCTTGTACACCACAATCCATACAGTGCTGAAAGTTTTCAATTCACTTTTCCACCTGTTCAGACTGATATGTTTTTCGGGCGTATTTTGAATTCAGACTGAGCTCTTGCTTATGTTGTTGGGTTATATTCTTTCGACAGTTGTATATTTCTTCACAATGTGTTAGTATTATGGATGCGAAATAATTGCATTTCCGGTTTTACGGCTGTCGAAAAATATGTAGCTTTTTTCATTTATTGAACAAATATGCAACCGATTGTAGCGCTTTGCAGCATTTTTTATGACTAATGAAAATTACTATGTAAATCATAAGTAGTTTGAAAAGTGCTATATGAAGTTAAAATGCGATTTTGTTCAGGCGAAAATGATAGAAAAAAAATCTTTGAAAAATGAACAAAATAGTGGTTTGGGAGCGATGCAAGGATGCGGCTGAAGTGGAGAAAGCTTGCAGCCACGATTGACTATATGACACGCAATATGCCGTTTCCCCTGGAGCGAACCGCCTCTTCGGACAGCTAATCAACTAGTGTTTGGTTCTTATAGGCGCAAGAAACATGTCTTCAAAGACATTAAGCCGATCACCAGTCCTTTTATTGTATGGTCCCTGATTCGGAGTAAGATAGCTACAACCTTGATATAGCTGTGGACTGAGATTTCAAACCTGCCAATATAGTGCCGAAAACACTATATGCTACTCATTTGTATCGCAACAATTTTGTTCATCTCAAATTGAAGCGACTAACTGGTAATGCTGTGTGACTCGATTTACAACAGCACAAACAGATTTTGGGACGATCGAAGAAATGGGCTTTGTCGATGTCGCTGAGGATACCGGGAACAAACATACCTTGTTGTCGGGATGTAAGCTCACAGGCCGACTGATTGGTTCCGAAAAATTGATATATGAGTGGGTCGTAATTTGTCCTGGTGTAATACTCCAGTGTGGTCTTTCTTCCATTCGTCATTATGGCAGAACGTTAGTATAATCATGGAGGTTAAGAGCCAGGACTGCGGGACGCAGCTGTGCCAGACACAAGGAAGCAATGTATCTCACATGTTAAAGTGGTTCTGTATTTCGGCGGCGCTTTATTGTTGTGGTGCACGTATTTGCATATCCGCGCGGTGCCTGGCACCGGCTTACGCGGAATTATCTACACGAATCAAAGAGCTATGATATATCCATCATCCGAACGCATGGCACGATCATACGTAGAAACTTCTGCTCGTAGCCATGCGGTAACGGGTGCTATCTGAGTGTAATAGGGCGTTTCCCAAATGGTCACATCCGACTGGTCCCGTTACATCCGACATCGGTGCAATCACATTCATACAACGAAGACACACCTCCAGAAAGCGATCGATTGAAATGATCCCATGATGGGCCTCGAAGTGCCCCCATCACAAAATAAAAAGCATATCATTTCCTTGTGGTCTGCCGCCGATTTTATTTTGTTTTCAAATATGTTAGGCCGTTTGTAATATGATTTTTCTTAAGATAAACAAAGAAGCATGCTCCACTAGAGTGAGAAATAAAATAGCTAATTCGCACAACTTCGTTTTGGTCTCACGTAGACTCCCCCAGTCTTGCGCCTCGTGAAACTGACATGTCTGCATGTCTGAGAAATATTTGAATACAGATAATTTCATTGGCTCGTTTAAATGGGGCCGACATTTGATCTCATGCTTTGGGAACAACTTTCGAACTGGATTATCTCCCTCTAGATAGGTGGCACCGGGTGAAATACATGCCGAATCACAGCGATAACCTAAGGGTAGTGTTAAGTGAAACGTGAAATGCCCTTAGCAAGCTAAGATGTGATATATCCCAGGAACCTACTTTCGACTTTCGACTTATTCTCTCTCGCGAGAAATTGATATATGCCAGCACGGATTGTGGTGCTAATTGTGCTGTGTGGATAAGGTATTGAGATTATGGAAAACGTAATCTGGCAAAGTCACACGGCCACACATGTCTTATGTGGAACACCAGTTTGTAAGACCCGACTCCGTCAGTATGAGACTCACCTTATTTTCCCATAGCATGTATGATGACGATCTTCATGGTCATCTTATCTAATAAATTTCACCGAATAACATTTTTTTCATTCGCGTGAATGTAACAAATAGCGCTCTTATCCAGATTTGTTTTATTGCTTCACCACATTGTAGTAACTGTTCATGAGAATAATTTATACCATTCGATGGGCGTAGAAGATTTGTCTAGATGACGGATGTTGATAGATTAAACCACGATTCCCATAATACATGAATGGCGAGAGATTCTGTCTAGATGAGTGCTCATACCTATGACACCTATGCACAAAAGACATCACTTTACCTACCAATGGAAGTAGGCGCTTTAAAACGAATTACAATATAGCTCAGTGCCCATAGAGTTCAAACATCAGATGCAATTCTTACAGTCTGTATCCAATGTATAATGAAAAATCACTGAGAGTAAAGAAAATGACGTCATGAACAAATAACAAAAGAACCAGACAACCGACAAAACCTTCTTAAAACCAAAGACTGACACGAATTACATTACGTGATCAACGCCATATTTGATCCGATTACGCCTCCACACGTATTCTCCTCCACATATTCTCAGACGGATCCTTATACTACTCACAACATCCACATATATTCTGAATGACGAATAGAAAGATATGGCAAAACCATACCATTATTATCGCTACTTAACGATATGTGACAACTAGGGAAAAGATGGTATTCTTTGTAGTTTGTCCCGGGGACATCCGCCTTTGTCACAGCTCATTGTGAAGAGGAACTGTTCATTCGGGTTGTGGATTCGAATCTCGATAACGGCTGATTTAATTGCCCCTTTCAACACTTGTTTCATATACATATCATTTCAAGATCAATCAGGCTGTGGATTCAAATTCCCCCAGTGGTTGATTTTTTTATCATTTTTCAAGACTTCTTTAATATAGGTCCATAAGGCCCATAGGTCCGTAATCAAATTCCTATAATGAAATAAAGGAATAATTATAGATAACAACGTCTATGTTTAATGACCGGCTTCGTTTTAAATGCCACATAAAGAACTTCAAAATAACATCTACATTCTCCTTCGAAAATGAAGGTAATATTTGATTATATTTGTGTCTCTAAGATAGAACATTCGTGGGTGTACAATAATTTGTTAATTCATCAAACCGTCATTGGAAGGGTACTATGGCGACTGGGCCAGATGTGCTCGGTTATTCTTACACATTGCCTGTAGGCGAAAGAAAATAACATATTCATATCTTTGGAGTCTGAGAATAGCTCCTCTTAGGGTATTTATGTCATACACTACGATTTTTTCCTGAAAATGGATGGTTCAGTACGGTTTCCCGATATAGCCCTAGAGATATTAACTCCAAATGATCTGATCTTTGACATTTATTGTGACATTGACCATATTTAGACATACATGTCAAGGTGTAGGCAGTTATGCACAGTAACACGTAACTATACACCCATTGGTACCAACCTTCATATCCCACATTCCATATTCAGCCGTCGTCTATAAAAGCATTTCCGCTTGGATAATCGAAAGTTTGACAGTTAGCATCAATTCCAAATGTGTATGAAAAAAAATAACGAGAATATAAGATGTTTTCCTACAAGAGAGAATCGGTCAACAGTTTTCCTACAAGAGAGAATCGGTCAACAGTTTTCCTACAAGAGAGAATCGGTCAACAGTTTTCCTACAAGAGAGAATCGGTCAACAGTTTTCCTACAAGAGAGGTCAACAGTTTTCCTACAAGTCGGTCAACACAAGAATTCAACAGTTTTCCTACAAGAGAATCGGTCAACAGTTTTCCTACAAGAGAGAATCGGTCAACAGTTTTCCTACAAGAGAGAATCGGTCAACAGTTTTCCTACAAGAGAGAATCGGTCAACAGTTTTCCTACAAGAGAGAATCGGTCAACAGTTTTCCTACAAGAGAGAATCGGTCAACAGTTTTCAGTGATATCAGCAAGACAATGATGTTCTTTACATAAAATTCTAATCACTGGTCATTATTTATTATCCAAATGGATTTCCAGGTCGTTTTCCAGAGTATGTATCTCAGTCACGTTTTGATTGTGTCTGTTCATTTGAAAACCATGAAGATGTAAAACACATGATTTTCAAACGGCCCCTAGCCCCGGGTTAGGCGGAATTACACACAAGTTACGAAACGTAAAGCCAGAGATTTTGCCGTCAGCTTACGATATTTATCAGACTATTTAAGAAAGGTATGACGTTTGATGGTATTGGAGCGATATGCAGAAGGATCGAAAAATTGACAACGCCTGGCGACTAAAAAGCAACTACATGAAAGCTTCCCTCGGTACATCACATTCAGACCCGAGAATACGGTGGATTCTTGGACATAGCCTTAGTATCTCAGCCATGCTTTTATTGTAGATGTTCATGTGGAAACTATATGAAGTATCCACACGGCTCCTAGCACCGGCTTAAGTGGAATTAGATACGCTAGCTCGGGAGCTGTGATGACAGCTCAAACAAATAACTCAAATGATGTTAATCAATGAGCATCGATGAGGTCTGATGGAATAAACGCCCAAACAAGGGGTAAACCTGGTAAATGCAAGAATACCTATGCAGAAAACAACCAGTAATGTCCGATGCCGGACGGCTTAAATTTCTCACCAAATCAATACACCTTCATTTATTTGTCGAATGACATGTACAGCGGGCGCGCATCAGGGATCCTACCATATATACAGGTAATAAACTGGAGCGATATGCAAGAGATGGGAGATATTGACTATCTCAGCCGCGCTTTTATTGCAGATGTTCATGTTGACACTATGAGGTAGCCACACGGGCTCTAGCTCCGGCATAAGGGGAATTAGATACGCTGGCTCGGGATACTATCAAGCGAGATATGTATACGCCGTATGCAGCTCTGTCTGGAATATTGCTATCCATAAATGGGCAGTTAACTATGTAAGGTTATAATTTAAAAAAAAAAATTGCTGTAGATTCAACGTGAAAGAAAGCCTTGATCATTCTTGTGATGGTATAGGCCCAGATATGATGTTCCATCTTGGCTCTCAGTAGTCTCCTTCAAATCAAGTGAAGCGGTGTATATATCCTTCAAAGCGGGATTATAGTGATTATTCAGTGCTAGCAGGTCGTCTAGATAGCGTTTGGTGAACGAGAGGGAACGGGCTTTGGAATGGTTATTTTTGATAAGTCTGCATATATGCGTATTCACAAAAGAACAGATATAGGTCTGCCAAAAGTAGCGAACAATCTGTACCCATTGGAATAGCCATGCGCTGTTGGTATATGGTATTGCCGAATTTCAAATAGATATTAACGAGAAATTCAAGCAATTCTATACAAAAAGGAACATCACAAGAATGATATATCCTTTACGTACAGTAGAACTGACATTAACATACGAGTGACTAGCTTTATTGAACACCGATGTTATTCATGAACTAAGGTGTTCAATGAGGAATAGTAATATAAAGAGTCGATTTTCTTTTTTGAAGAAAACTGCAGATAGCCCTGATGGCACATCACATTTAGACCTATATCTCTGTAAAAATGAAGCGGCCTTCTCCCTCGTCGACATTGCGACAAAGGATGATGACAATTTCGACATCGTTAACTATCCCTTTCTGCATGGACGATAATATCTCAGTGGGCCTGTATTTGGCGTATATATATATCTCGCCTACTAGCATTTGCTAGATCCTGAGTTAAATGTGACGATTTAATCAACGTCACAGCATTATTGTAGAAACTTATAAAACGAAGCTATACCACCAATTTGGCGATACATGCTCATAGCAAAATACGAATGTAGTGTGCAAGATCTATGGTGTAACGTTTCGTATCTTGTATCTAAATCCGCTTAACCCGGGGCTAGGGACCGTATGAACACAAGTGTTTCAAGATCCTCATGGTGTTCATACGTGACTGAGATATATCCTCCTCTAGATAACGACTTGAAAGAAAATCAAATGGATTAAGAATACTGATCAGCGATATGGATTATATATTTTTGGAACATCATGACGTCTTGTCGGCATCATTTAAAACTGTCGATCGCTTCTGTCTTGCACAAAACTAGCCTATTTTTATGTATACTGTGATTTATTTTTGAAGTTGGTGCTAATGTTGTTATATGAATTAGGTTTTTGAATTATGGACTCGAAAATTTTTTAATGGACGACGGCTGAATAATGAAAGACTCTTGTATTCTAGAAACTGCATCTCTTTTTTTGTATTCGAAACTAACACTTAAGGATACATTCTCCGAATAATTACATGCCTGTCGAAAATCGTTGATTAGTTTTTTGCTGAACAACTTTCTACAATGGGTAATGACTTCGCCAGTTATCGAATTTCGATAGGCCTATTCCATATTACAGCGTGTATGACATTTACAACTCTCAACTCTTCATCTTATTCTATTATTCTGACATATCTCAAGACTTCGATTTTTTCGGCGCATTGTTGTCGTTCAAGATGTTAAATTCTCATATAAATTATGCTCTTTACTTGTTGAACTTGCTGATAGTTTGTGGAGATGTTGAAGAGAATCTGGGACTAAGCTCACACGAGTTATATAATTTAAGTATACGTAACCTTACACGCTTAAAACTAAAGTGTTGAAACTTACTCGTTAAGTGTTGAAATAACCCTTTAAGTGTGTCCACAGGGACAACACTTAAAGAGCAGTCCCTGTGGACACACTTAAAGGGTTATTTCAACACTTTACGAGTAAGTTTCAACACTTTAGTTTTAAGCGTGTATATACGTACATTGTAGTATTCGAAACAAAATGGAGTTCATATTCGAAATTGCCGATGACTTCGATATTCTATGTTTTACCGAGACGCAATACCCGAGGGGTGCTCTAAACGTTGACGGATTTAGTTAAGAAATAATGTTTTCATATGCGTGTTAAATCGTTATTTTGCGCACGGTTAGTGTGGGAAAGTTTATATTTTAGGGCAAGGGCGAAACCCGCACTCTAAAATTTATAAACAGTGCGTAAACTAACGATTTAGTACGCCTATGAAAACATTATTTCTATTCTATTGCACTACTCAAATTGATTATCAACAAAGATGACAATGACAGATTGTAAAAATATGGTAAACGTTCAAAACCTTTTTTTGCCTTTGTTGAAATGTGCCTTCCGGCTCAGTTGGCAGCGTGCCAATATCAATGAACGAGTTTATGTGGTCTCTCAGAAGGGGGCGCAGTTAAACTTGAGACACAAATTTACGTCTTTAATAAATATTAATTTACAGCTTTTTCTCAAACAAAGAAAACTGTTGCCAGTATTTATTTATCTAGGAAGGAAATTTATGTTCACGGTGCTATGGGAAACATTGGCATTTTGGAAAAAACGCCAAGATGTGATGACTGTGGAACAGATGTGAAATTACAAACTTTGATGTCGAGCTACTGTTACATAACGTGGGCACACTTGTTGTAGATGTTTTAGAAACAGCAGTTTGCAATAATTCACTTATTTGCCGCTGCCTCGGAACAGATGGGTTCCGCGCAAAACTTCTGACACTGGCTTCATTTCTGTGTCCTGAGTAGTAGGTAAAGGGCATTTAAACGTCTATTGACCTCAGAAATTTGCATAATTGAGGAGGAAACGAGGAGGTGACAGCCAATCAGAAGCGAGTAAAATTTGACCTCAGAAATTTGCATATTGGGGACGGTCACGGGGAGGCTCTCGTCCAATCAGAAGTGAGTAAAATTTGACTGAATGTATTCCTCCACGGTGATGTGGTCCTGGCGGTGATGCGGTCTGCCTCCGCGGAGAAAAAGTAGTCCCTAGACTGGAAATACGCTGCATGGTCCGATGGGGTCGAGTGAGGTATGAAAGTGAAGGTTATCGGTTGGTGTGAATGAGGCGTGACCTTTGGACATGTATAGACTTGTTTGTCTGGGGTTTTTCCCCATGCCGTC
>JAVTVY010037477.1:0-15690 GCA_036873755.1 Hanleya hanleyi
GGATGCAACGTAACTCATAACTACAACAGCTCAATGATGAGATACGCAGAGAATTTCACATTCGTGACGATGAAATCTGCAATCGGCAAATCTTCTCTTAATAATGCATCGACAAGGTACGAGACAATGGTTACTATCCCCTCCCCCTCCTCCTAATTATTTTTCAGTTCTAGGGGGCTGAAACTTACCACATTATATTTTTGGGTAAACCAGAAAATGAAAGGAAATCCAAGATGGCCGCTTTTCAAAAACGCAATTTTTTGTGGGTCGATTTTTCGGTCAGATTTTCCCTTTTTTTATTCTTCCAAAAAGTCTGTATGATAAATTAGTAAATATTAATTTGATGTGAAATAAAATAGTTTTTGTCCATTTTTCGAAGAAAAAAATGACGGTGATGTGGAATTTGACTGTCCAGTATCAAGGCAACTGTATTAAAATATTTATTAAACTTGTTAGCTGTAGTTTGGTTTTCTGTTATTGTCACACCATTTATGTTAAATGACTCGGAGGGGGGGGGTTTGTTGGGCAAGTTTGCAAATTTGAAGTGTTTTTAATATATGAAATATCGGGAAATGATCTGTAATGTCAGTTAGAAAACTGCCTGACAATAAGTTTTCTTCGTGGAAATTAGTGAATATATGGTCTATAAGTGCTGCTGTTCGTTCTCGAAGTATCAGCGGAAAGAAATAGTGTGATTTCATTGTTTCAAACTAGTCATTGGAAAATAAACAGGTTACATAGCAAATAACTTTCCGGTAGTAAGATTTAGCCAACATTCGAAGAAACCCAAAACAGAGAATTTTCAAATTATGTATGAATCCAGTAATTTCTGAATAGGCTTCTTGCATTTAAGTGCAAAAAATACAATGCAGTTTCATCACTTTGAACAAGCGGTGTGTTTGCATCAGAGATGAAAGTTGTATCAGTGCAATAGTTTGAGTGGGGGCTGTTATAAACATTATCTCAGTGAGCAATTTCGACATCGTTCTCATCAGTCAACGCTGTACAGTGACCAATGTCATTTAACTCGAGCGGATCGAAACACATGTTATCTAAAACTTGAAGAGTTATCGGAGAAGTTACACGGGTGATGTAAATATTTTCTGTTGACATTTCGTCATTGTAAAATGGAAGGAATGACACTAATTAGGGAGTGGAGAATCCTCTTTAATGTTTCTATCCATAATGTAATGCAATGGTATAGACTGGCTCACCTAGAATCACAGTGTATGTTATATATACACTGCCAAAAGGACTGGGTATAGACGTGACGTACTTAAATTAGCCGGGTCAAAATGACTTTTTGAGTCAAAATGGAACTTGACCTTAAATCTATCTGTCCGTCCCGTCAATACCTTAATATAGCTGGTCAGTTTGACCCAATCCTTCTGATGATGTAAACAATTAGATAAATGTGTAAAAACAAGTACAGGTAATAATATATTTACAAATACAGAACATGGCAAGAGGACTTGATTGACCATGTTACGTTAACAAGAACAGCAAGTCCGCTTAAACGACAGGTTGGGCGCCGTTCAAAATTACTATTACAGAGAAACAAATCTGTGCACTTTAGGCCGTCATTTTATAGGAACGGTTAATGGTAATTGGTGGGAAATTTATATGCGAAAATCATACACATCCAATCTCCTCCCAAATTTGAAGGGTTGGGGGGATGGATACCACTTAGGTTTGAGCCTCTGTATCCTGTAACATCGGCTCCGGTGTGGAAGAAAAGAATTACAACACATTTAAGGGAAGTGGGAAGAGGTGCCGAGCTCAGGCAACAATCTTAATACAACAAACTCAACACAACAATGTCAATCCCTTTTCATGTTTCTCTTAAGAAAAATGTTTTAACTGAGTTTCAAATCGGTCAAAATATCTTAGCTAGGTTAATAGATCGGACCGGTGCATCATTCGTTAGGAATATTCTTTAACACCGGGTTGACCTATGCTGTACTCCAGCATAAAATAGCTCTATTTCATGCTCATCTGAAGATGTAACACTATACCTTCCGTCTCGGCTGACGTCATTACTGCTTTTGTCTTTTTAGGACGATTTATGACATTTCGTATCACTACTACTCCTTGATTGGTATGTTACTGACGGTATCTGTCGGGATTGTTGTCAGCCTATTAACAGGTGGGTTGTGAATGTTTTTTAACGAACATGTTTAGCGAATGTTCACACTCGTTCTCTGGTACTGAGAAATGGTTATAAAATACATTTAATCGAACTTAAATACATGGGAGAAACCCATATGTACATGAGTAATATCGTTGAATATAGCTACACATATATGTGATTAAAGTTATATGCTAATATGCATTAACATCAGAGTAAAAATGTGAGTAAATAAACGACAGAGCAATACTCCATATATCATAGACGAAACAGCTAACAATTAACACCATCAGGAGAGAGAGAGAATTAAGGTTTAATGTCGCGTTCAGCAATATTTCAGCTATATAGCGACCACCAAACAAAATTCTAAGTATTCAAGTCACTAACTTAGTAATCCAACGCATTAAAACATACACACATTAAAACTTATGTAACAGCCCGATTTCTCTCAAAGATCTTCCAAAGTAGTAGTCGCTCGATAAAAAGCATCTCTTACAATCTTAAAATCTATGCATTCGATAAGAATATGTTTCACCGTGAGATCATCATTGCATGGAACACACCTTGGGACTGGCTCTTTTTTTAGTAAATGTTCGTGAGTTAATCGTTACAATCAACTTGGCACCTTTATATTGTTAAATAATAGGTAACAAATGAGTCGACTATCCAAAGTTTAAAAACACGACAAGGGTTAGCTTCTAATTCTCAGAGAAAACTCCTGTTGTATTAAATATACTTAGCAAAAGCAAGAAGTTGTTAGTGGTAAACTTTTTGAACACTCAATACACTGATTAGGACTCCTTCATCGCTGATTTCTGCAGTTCCACAAATTACAGAAACGTTTTCCGATAGTATATGTTTATATCTACCCTTGTCAATCAGTACCTCGTGAATACTGACTCAAAATTAGAAAGCGCAAATCAGAAATTTGCAAAACAAAATTCAATCCTGTATAAGGCATAATTTCTTATTCTCAGACTGTTGTATGAAAATAACTTTATGTCGCCGTTTAGCTATTTCATAATAATAGTTAAAACGAAAGTCTGTTTATCCCAAATATAGCCTAATCCAAATCTGAAATATTAGTGCTTGCATTTTACAGTTGGAGCAATGTATCGTATAACATTCTCATAAACTGGTCCATTTTTTACAATATAGGTTAGACTTGAATTTTATTAATCTGATTTTAACTATGACACAAAGGTTATGCCTATCTAGCTCACTATATACCATCGTGTTGGACGGTGAAGGTTGAAGCATATATTGACAGAATATTGACGTAATGTAAAGTACAAGCCTCTTGTCCGTCATTCATTATTCATCCGTTGTCCATTAAAGGATATCCGCGTCCATAATCCGAAAACCTATTTCATATTCCATATAACAGCATTAGCACCAAATAAAAAAAATGAACACCATGAGGATCTTGAAGTAAATGGGTTCGTACAGCTTTAACAAAGGTTATGTCTTTCCATCTCACATATACCATAGTGTTAGACGGTGACGTTTGAAGCATATATTGACAAAATATTGACATAATGTAAAGTGCATTTTTTCTAATACATAGTTTCATATGTCAATCTTTCATAACCATATATCAGTATGAATACCAACGATGTATGATTCAATTTAACATATATCAATTGTGAGCTCATCATCTTTTCCGCACTACGGCTGAATATTGAATGTCGGATTTGACACTTGCTATTGACCCGACGCGTGTGTTCCCTAGTTTGAGAAGGAATATTACCCAAACGTCGTGATATGGTTGAAAGATTGTTGAAAGCGACTTTGAATCATACTCACACTCACTCTCTCTATTGAAAGTTTTAAAAGAAAACTAATCGTAGATATATTAATGTCGGAAGCCATAAAGCATTCTTTAGCTCTACTACATACAAGAGATATCATTCATGGGATGTTTCTTTGTTTATAGAGTTGCTTGAATTTCTCATTAAAAATATCTATGTGAAATTTGGCAACACAATATATCAGCAGCATATAGGTATTCCAATGGGTACTAATTGTGCACCCCTGTTGGCTGACCTGTATCTGTTCTCTTATGAATATGACTATATGCAGGCGCTTTCAAAACCGATCCATTCAAAGCCCGTTCCTTCTCATTCACCAAACGCTATATAGACGATCTTCTCGCTGTGGATAATCGCTATATAAATGACGCAGTGAAGGATATATATCCACCTTCACTGGATTTGAAGGAAACTACAGATAGCCCTACAGGCACATCATATTTAGATCTATATCTCTACAAAAATGAAGCGGGCATTCTCTCTCGTCGACTTGATGACAAAAGAGATGATTACAATTTCATTGTAAACTATCCCTTTCTGGACAGTAATATTCCAGTGGGACCTGCATATGGCATATACATATCTCGCCTAGTAGCATTTGCTAGATCCTGTGTTAATTGTGACGATTTCAATCAACGTCACAAAACATTGTTGCAGAAACTTATAAAACAGGGCTATTCCTGCAAGCGCCTCCATTCAAAGTTTCTCAAATTTGGCGATACATATCGCACGCTGATAGCAAAATACGAACGTAGCGTACAAGATCTATGGCGTTACGTAACTTGTGTCTAATTCCGCTTAACCCGGGGCTAGGGGCCGTATGAACCCATGTACTTCAAGATCCTCATGGTACTCATATGAACAGTCACAATCAAAGCGTGACTGAGATGCATCATTCTCTAGATAACGACTTCAGAACGATTATTATGGATTAAGAATACTGATCAGCGATACGGATTTTATATTTTTGGAACATCATGATGTCTTGTCGGCATCATTGAAAACTGTTGACCGCTTTTCTCTTGCAGGAAATTAGCCTATGTTTATGTATACTATGATTGTTTTTTTGAATTTGGTGCTAATGCCGTTATATGGATATGGAATAGGTTTTTGGATTATGGACGCGGATATTCTTTAATGGACGACGGCTGAATTATGAATGACGGACTAGACGCTTGTATTTCCATTTCTGCACGAAGTGATAATCTTGTGGAAAAATGTACTAAACCAATTCTCCAAAAAAGTGTCATTCACCGTCTTTACAATATTTCCTCAAATAATAACCATTCTCTACCATCAAATCTGCTGCAGGACGAAACCGTCCAGGTGACATTGACCCCAAACTGTATCATTCCTTCGGCTGGCCATCTTGTTTCAAGTGGTGTAAAGGAGAAGGACGAAACAAGGTAATTTTATTTATGTACAATCAATGTCGAGAAATAGTTCTCTTTCCAAATATTATATTGAGAGAAGGGTATTTGGATTAATGTCACACTCAAGGTTATTTCGCTCATATGGTGACGGTCAGTTTGGTTGGTGGAGGAAGCCGGAGTACCCGGAGAGAACCACCGCCCGTCGTCAAGTAACTAATAATCTTCCACACATGGACCAGCTGGGCTCGAACCCGTGCCGGTTCAGCGGTACCTGTCCTGGATTACTGGATGCATAGAAAGGCTATTTTTTTGCCAACAGCTGGTGTGATTATTAGCTGAAATGATGTTAGTTCTGATCAAAATGTTTTATTTTAACCTAGTCGCGGGTAGTTGTGATATAGAGAAACCATGCGGAAATACTCATGATGAAGAGACCAAAATATATCAATTTCATGATCAATCAAAGACAATCCTTAGTGCAAATGAAAAGTTCGTTTTTGAGTACCGGTAGTCGAAACGAAACAAAGTCGAGCCTATAGTACGTGTGGACTGTTTGAATCTTGCTCGAGACAATATACTGGGAGCCAAGTTGAAGAAAGGCTTTATTTAAAAAAATTGTTCACCTCGCCGGCAAGAATAATTTTCACCTGTACCATCGATTTCGATGACTATTGGGGTTATCAGCCTGGGTGGATGTAGAGTTCTAAAGTGGTGCAGATTTTCTTTATTGCTGCCGAAATGACACCCTACAGCCATTCTTTTTGTTCCGCAGAAAAAGGGGTAGATGACTTTAAATAACCCACTCATTCTTATAAGTAGCCCAATCTGTCTGAACTATAGCACATATCACTCGTTATATAATATCATGATTTATTTATGTATGTCAGTCTTGTGACGTCACGAGGGAACCATATCCAAATGTCAATTGAAAAAAAATACTCCCTTCGAAATAGGTGGCATATGTGCTTGCATTGTTTTATATCCCTTAAATCTGATTCAATCTAACTAAACATCATGAGTTATGGTTGTAATACCAAAGGTCTTGGTTGCATGACAACCGTATGGTAGATTTGAGGGTAACAATCAAATATTATTAACGAAAAACAAATCACCGTATGAAAAAGGGGCTGTGTTATTAAATTGAATTCAAATATTATTTGAAAAAAACCCCAAAAACAAACACCGCACGAAAAAGGGGCTATGTGTGATTGAATCGACATATCTTTCTTATTAATAGCCCTAAGTGTCTGAAACTTATTATATTATATTGTATTTAGTATAAATGCCAGTGTTAAATGTAATCAAGATTTGCTTTTGTATCTTAAATGTATGACATCATTCAGGGGCCGTATCCAAATATCAGCTTGAAAAAAAAATTCCTTTCCGGAGAAGGGGGTACGTGTACTTAAATAGTCTTAATTTACTTATTATTCATCCAATCTTTCTATACATCATCATATACAGTTCAGCATTTTATAAAAGTTCAGCATTTGATGTAGTGTTTATTGTTATCCAAGTTGGGTTTTGTATCCCAGTTGTATGATGTTAATTGGCGGTAATATTTACGTGTCAGTTGAACAAAAAATAAACCTTCCGAGAAATGGGTATACATGTAATTGAAGATTCATATCTACCTCAAGTGTGGTCCCTTACTGTCCAGAAGTGCCACACTTCATGTGAAGTGTGGCTAGAAGTGCCTCTGAAGAGTATACTGAATAGGCACTTCAACAACAGAGAAAAATATTGGCACACTTCATAGGTACGTCATTAGAAAAAGGCAGTAGCAATGGCACTCCTCAAAGACATTTCATTGGCTTTGTCAATTTCATAGCAAAAAATGAGGGATTTCAGAGACACTTCTGAAACTTGGTTATTGTTCGGCATAATCCAAGGTACTCATCAAAGACATTTCATGGACTTTGTCAGTTCTTCAGCAAAACTTGGGGGACTTCAGGGACACTTCTGAGACTTAGTTAGTTTTCAGCATAATCTAAGGTACTCCTCAAAGACACTTCTTGGACTTTGTCAATTTTATAGCATAACTTGGGGAACTTCCCGTTGAAACAATATATTATAGGATCCTATAAGATTCTAAAAAATCCTATAAGATTCTGGAACAATCCTATAAGATTCTGAAAAATCCTATGAGATTCTAAAAAATCCTATAAGATTCTGAAAAATCCTATATGATTCAATTCAATAGGATTTCTAGATTATTGGAATTTTCTCACAAACTGTTACAGTAACATAACATTATAACGTTACATAAAGTTATTGTAGTTATAGAACTACATGTATACAAGTTTCAATGATCTTAATTAGCTCTGAGAATATCCCAGCTTAAAGTTGGCTGATTTGATTTCACTCAGTGACATCAAATCTCATTTCCATGAAACCACTAAACATCAGATTTGTACTTCACAGTTCAAAATAGCTACAACCGTGTAAAATATTCACATGTGATTACTGATATATTACTCAGAAATGTGAACACTTTTTTGGATCTTTGACAGCGATCTGTACCATGGGGTTCCATTTGAATAAAATAAATATATTAATAATATTCACATATTAGTGTTATCAAAATAGTATCATATAAGATAAACAATCTTGTTGAATTCAGATTTTATAATCAGTCCAAATCCATGATTGTATAGTAAAATTGGACAAAATGGGAAAATATTTTTAAAAGAATCAGTTCTGACATAATGTCAGCAACAAAAAATGTCCATTAAAGAATACTTCATGTTATCCTCTTCATTATTATCAATTGTTTAAATATAATATATTTAATTTCTGTTTCTGATAGTCTTTTTCCTCTGAAATGTCTCATAAAAATGGGTGGAGTTATCTGCCCTTGAACATTTAATTGACCACCGGGGGCGCCACCATCAACAACAACAAATGGCTGACCTCAAGCAAGTGCAAAAATTAGGTGGATTTGTTCATGTTAAGTTAGAAGTATGGAGGTTTGAAGAACTGTATTGCAGATGGTGATGAGTGCAGCTAGTGATATGGTAAGTAAATTATAAATATAACTATAATTTATCTTTTTTTCATAACTTAATAACCAACCCACCATGAGTATCAACTATTATTATCAACAAGTTTCTCTTGATCTTATGATTGCAGTCAGATTTAATGGGAAATAGCATGGCTTTCACAAAGAAATATCCATATCTCTGTCTCAATATCACTTTCAGATCTACCCAGGTTCATCAAGGCAGTGTGGATTAATTGCCATTGTCATGATTGTGTGAATTGTCAGCTTGGAACCTCATATGAAGATTGGCATGCACCCCTGGAGGAAATCCCCTGAAGGTGAGATATTTTTATCACAAAACTGCTTGTATACTTCCTGTACATGTCAAAGGAAATCCCCTGAGGGTGAGAAATTTTTATCACAAAACTGCTTGTATATTTCCTGTTCATGTCAAAACAGGGGGATTTAACTGGTTGGGGGGATGGTAGCTCTAAATAAATTATCTTGTTTTGAACTGTTTATTGATTTATAAAATTTATTGATTTTTGTTCCTTCCAGAAGATTAGAGAATATTTCCATACCAATTTTTTGACAAAATGGTAAAGAAATATAATGTTAGGATAACCTATTTTTAGCTGTAATCAGAGAAAGTATAATCAACTATGATTAGACTATCAATCATCATAACAGGATATATTTTCCTTGTCTATTGATTGCACTATACATATACCAAAGCTAAGGATCTTCACACACTTCAATTGTACATTTCTACCCACATCATGAGAAATGAGAACATTTCATTTCCAAAAATTTAAGAATTTATAGTTAATAAACATTTATTTTTCATTTGAAAACCTGTATGGAGATTTAGTTGAACCAGAAATTAACAAAGACAAATTATAAAAATTCACATCATTGTTTCACTTCAATTCCAATGGCTTCTTACATTGTATACTTTAATATTCCAGAATACAGCTGCTACAAGGAACTCGGCTCACTTTAAACAGCCACTCGACTGACAGGAACTTTAATTTGCACACCTAGGTATGGTTGATGTGTGGTTGATATCTTTATAGTGTACGGTATATTGGTTAGAACGTCACACAAACTGTTTATCTCCCTTGCAGTATATCATGGAGTACTAAAGAAAGGATAATAGACATCTTTATCAATCTTTTGTAAATCGTACCGATGTGTTTCATTCTTTACCCTTTATGGTGGTCAACCTATTCAATCATCCTGATCGAGTGTATTAAAAAAAGAAGAACCGGATTGCATGTCATCCGGAACCATATATACAACTGATCAGATTTTAATTATATGCATGTATTTCTCGCAACAGGCCAAGAAGTCCACAATTCAGACTGGTGGGTTCCAGCAAAGGTTGGATTACATCCAAGTGGACCTCAGGGCAACTAAAGCAAACTATCCTTCGATAGATCTGCTGCTTCAAGTTCAAGTTAGATAAGAAGACTGTCACCCTTGAATAATAATACTAATACTGCAATAAATTCTCATACAAAAGACTGCATGTAAATACATGCATAGTACTGTTCTGTATGTTGTCTCAAGGATTTGTACTAGCGGTTACAGAAACTACACGTTTCTTGTTAAGAACCATCAGGTTTATTGTAAATGTTTTATGATGTACTGTTTTGTCTCACTCCCAGTGCTTTCTCTAAATAAAACGTTCTGTGCTCAAATATATATTTGTGTCTTCTTTTCCGGGAAAGTAAATATCTCGTGGCTACATATCTTTCATTACACGAATTTGCTATGATACTAATAAGGTACTTCAAGAGCACTTTAGAAGTTCATATGAAAGATATCCTTCTGTAGAAGAGTGGATGAAGCGCCTTGCCATATAAGGACATTGAAGTGCCTCATATATTCTAATTAGGTACTTCAAGAGCACTTCAGAAGTGCCCTTTAAGGTTACCCTTCTGTGGAAGTGTGGATGAAGTGCCTTTGCAGTACCTTATTCACATATTTGAGGCACTTCCAAGTACTTCCAATTACAACACATATAAGGGAAGTGGGAAGAGGTGCCGACATACTGACTGCGTCACATGACTTCACAGAATAGTCTTCTGGTAAACCTATTCTAAAGCACATACCAAGAATCTAACGATTCGTGATATGTGTTGTATCTCAGGTACGCTTTTATTGTACCTTTTCATGTGGCTTGCAATGCCCTTATATGGCATTGCCACAAACAATACCCACACTGCAAGCACACTTCTGACTCTGAGCGTTGCATTTCAAGGTTGAAATATGGCCACACTTTAAAGTTACTTCAAATTACAACACATATAAGGACAGTAAGCGGTACAATCTGCTTAACCTGCATTTCCGACTACTCAGCACCATTGGAAGAATTAATACGTCGTGTCAGCATTTGTTTTTTTTGGCAACCATGTTGAGATCAAATGACTATGCCCTTTTGCATTGTTATCAGATGCTAAGAGCAATGATGAATATACTTGCCACAATCAAGGCTGAATGCATCAAATTTTCCATTTTAATTTGTTTTGGAAAGAAAAATCGTGTACAAATAATAAGAGATAAATTGATTACGACAGGGACAAGAAGTCTTTCAATGAATGAATCGTTTCATTGATTGGGGGGCACTTATCTAAATTTCGCGGGTGCACAATCATCCAAATCCACGCCATTAACTGGCAACTCATCATCTTGGGTTCTGTAGTATGCCTCCCTCTCTGATCCAATGTTTTCTTCTTCTACAAATCAATGGATCCTTGTCAGCTTCAAGGGACCCATTAGAAATTTACTCTGTATCAAAGGCAAACCGCACTGATCTCTCGTCCAAATTGATAGGGAATGCGGTGAAGACAAGTGTGCATTTTGAATAAGATCAGATGATCTCTCATGGTTTCGTAATTTTGAATGACGCTCCAGTAGAAAAGACTTAGCTTCATGCTGATTTGTCAGCTTGTTTGTTTCTGACGATGGTCGAGGTCGTCATTGTGAATTTAGCATGATACTGTATGCGGCAAGTAGTTATGCAATGATAGCAAAGTTACCTGAAGTTATTGCAGCACTCATTATTTAGCTCTTACAATTTTCATTCATACTCGTGTGACACAAAAGCGCTACGCAATCTGGAACAGCGTATTTTTCAGTTGAAACTCAGGTGTGACAGCCGATAAACAGCTGAACTACAATTAGTAACTCTATCAATAACTGATGCAGTTGTTGCTATGAGTTATGTAGATAAAGACTGAACTATTCATTAATAAGATATGCTGATCCTAATACCTATTATACTCATCCTTCTGGCAAAGTTTAGTTTTTTCAGTTTGTATTTTAAAACAAATCTGTTACATATGATAGAAATATGAAAACAATATGCACTAATACACGACACAGCTCCGACAGATTGGATCAGTATTCAAAAGGATATTGCTATATAATCAAACATACCCGATTTTGCAGCCGCGAGTACGTTTTCGACTTCATATTCGAATATGGCCACTATACGACGTCACATACTTGGAAAACTACCACCTATCCCGCAAATATATAACTTTGCTTTCAACTGATGAGTAATATGTCATGCAGTTTTGAATTCCTAGATCATAATTAAGAGATATGTGGTGGGTCATTTGCAGATAACTCCCTTTTCATGACGGAGTAGTTTTGTTCAACTAAAATTTGAATACAACACCCTATTATATCACACGGTTGAAAGACAAGACAAACATTGTACTGACTGAAAACATTGCTGCGTAATGTTGAGCAATATATTACGATGTTTAGACATATTCGGGGCAGTAATAAAAAGGAAATAGCAACATAATTACACATACCCCCATTTTGAAAAGAAGTATTTTTTCAAGTTGACATTTGGATACGTTTCTCTATTACGTCATACCGGGTTGGAGTACAAAAACGAAACATCGTTGTTTATGGCCATGCTATTAATGCTGAAATAAAGATAATGAAATTCAGACCGATGGGACCATTATGAAGAAAGATATGACAATTCAATCACACATAACCCTTTTTTCAAGAGGATATATATTTTTTCTGTTGAGGTTATATTTGAATGCTACTAACTATTACTCCATATGGTTGAAATACGACCAAGATCTTAGGTATTAAAAAACTTCGCGTTTCCCAATTACGTCATGCCGGGATGGAGTACAAAAACGAAACATCGTTGTTTATGAAAGTGGGAAGTTGATGCTGGGTCGACAACGGGCCTTACAGACTAGTCTTTTGTGTACAGCTCACCAATCCACAGTGTACGACTTGTCACAGCGAAACAGCTCATTTCCATCATAGCTCTCTAGATTTGTATCTAATACCGCTTATGCCGGTGTTAGGGGCCGTGTGGTCATATCATCGAAGTTGCCACATGAACAGGTACAATAAAAGCGTACCTGAGATACAACACATATCACGAATCGTTAGATTCTTGGTATGTGCTTTAGATTAGTTTAACCAGAAGACTATACTGTGAAGTCATGTGGCTCTGCCAGTATGTCGACACCTCTTCCCACTTCCCTTATATGTATTGTAATTTATGGCCATGGTATTAATTAGATACAAATTTAGAGAAAGATATGACAGTTCAATCACACATAACCCTTTTTTCAAGAGGATATATTTTTTTCTGTTCAGATTATGTTTGAATGCTACCCCCAATTACACCATATGGTTGAAATACAACCAAGATCTTAGGTATTAAAAAACTTCGCGAGGTAACACGCAGCAATTCTTTGTTGTTTAGATAGACTGGTTCATTAATAAGAGAGATATAGCAATGCAAATACACCTACCCTTTTTTAAAATGGGAACATTTTTTCAGTTGACATTTGGATATGGTCCCCAATTGACGTCATAATGTTGAGATACAGAAACGAGTCTTGATAATTGAAAACTCTGCTATTATTAACGACTAAAATATGATAAAGTTTAAGCAGTATAGACCAATAACAAAACAAAATCTACGGTGATTGAAATACACCTTCCCCCCCCTTTTTCAGCAAATTAAAATGAATGTCTGCGGTGGGACATTTCGTTCATTAATGATATTATCGTTTAATAAAACTGGCCACCGATATGTTAATGTCAGAACCGATACGAGTTTTTCAGTTCTGCTGCACGTATAGGATATCATTTTTGCGTGTTTCTCATTGACCATATATATATGCGAAATTGGATAATTAAACGTAAATTAACTGATGGGAAACGATGCCGTCGTACTGGCAAAATTTGTTGTGACCCCACATGCCAATATACTGGTTGCATTATGTATAAATACATCACCAGAACCGAAACTGTTTCCTGTAATGATTTGTATACGTCACGCTTTATTGTACATGCTCATGTGGACATCTTGAATGGTATGACGTACCACACGTCTTATCGCACCGGCTTGAGCGGTATTAGATACAAATATAGCCCTTTCCGGAAAGTGTTTGATCTCCCCCTGATTAACTGCCGCTCTTTGAGGTTAAAGGTACGTAAAGCTGCTTTCGGAAAGTAGTCGCCTCGGTTTCACATCAACTAAAGCCACCCGCACTTTATTTTGAATAATATATTGATAAACTATTCCAGAATATTTGTTTGGAAAACTATTCTGTTAATATTTTCTACATGAACCGGTACATCCTGTATTCTAGAAAAGTAAATTTTCTAAAAAAATAAAATATTTTATTACTAAAACTAATTGTGAAGACCTTTGGTACTTACCGGAAGTTCTCTGCACAACACACCCCTAGCGGAACAAGGGAGATAAAACCTTTTCCGAATTGGGCTATACGAATACACAAAAGAGAGATGATGTAATAGAGCTATCAAGTCATCTGATGGAAAGGGAAAAAAAACATTTCTCCCCATGAAATATAACTTTGTCGAAATATTGAGACTGTCAATATGCGTCTGTTATCTTTATTCGGAGTGACTTTGCGTATGCATTATGGCAAGCTTTTCAGTGCACCAACAAGAGAAAAAAGGTCCAAAACAAGTATTCGTAGAATGGAAGATGTTACTCAGAAATCTGTGAGACCCGACATCATTCTTCATCATGTTTACCACAATCACAAAATTACACTGTAACGTACAGAGGGCAAACCCCAACCAGCAGAATCCCACCATATACTCGCAACATAACAAAGGTTGTGGAAAGGATGTCCTATACCAAACGCGTATAGGTATATCCCAATGGGTAAGAGTTGTGCACCACTATTGGCAGAACTATATTTGTTCTCGCATGTATACGCTTATATGCATAAATAACGTCTTTATACAAAAGATAACCATTTGAACGCACGTCTCTTCTCGTTCACCAGACGGTCTCCTAGCGTTGGATATTCCCTGAAAAAGAGAAGACGGGAACGATATATACATGTCTTTGAGTCGACCTGAAAATAAGACCTTTTCGTTTTTGTAAAGGTACAGGTCCATAATACGATTACAGTTTTGACATTTTACCATCCATTTCATGATAATACTATCCCAGATGGTCTTCCATACGGTGCAAAATGTGACGATTTGAATCAGTGCCACGTAATCTTATCCCAGAAGGTACACCATCAAGCGCCTTCATTCTATGTTTTTCAGATTCTGTGATAAATATTGTACACTGACGGCAAAGTATGGCATACGGTCTCTGGCGCTACATTTCGTGTCTAAGTCGCTCAACCCGGAGTTAGGGACCGTTTGAACGTTATTTGTTTCGTATCTCCATGGTGGTCAAATGAACGGTCACAATAAAAGCGTGACTGAGTTACATTATACTCTAGAAAACAACTTGGAGACTCATGTTGATAAAGATTACCGGTCAGTGATAAGGATTTTATGTAAAGACACAACATGGTGTCTTGCTGTCATCACTGAATACTGTTGAATTCAGAACTGTCGGATGAAATATGTCTTTTCATTATTGTCGCTGTCGCGGGCGACGGCTCAATACTAAATGTCGGACCTGACGCATAGATTTGATAGTAGACGTATTTGATAGTAGATTGATAGTAGACGTATTATCAACTTACTATCAAATAGTAGATTTGATAGTACATGTAGATTGATAGTAGACGTATCATAGATTTGATAGTAGACGGTGTCGGATGAAATATGTCTTTTCATTATTGTCGCTGTCGCGGGCGACGGCTAAATACTAAATGTCGGACCTGACGCATAGATTTGATAGTAGACGTATTTGATAGTAGATTGATAGTAAACGTGTTATCAACCTACTATCAAATAGTAGATTTGATAGTAGATTGATAGTAGACGTATCATAGATTTGATAGTAGACATATTTACACAATCATGCCTCCGTCAGTGCATCCCAATTTTATCTTCCACAGGCGACTACTGATGTTTCGTTGTCGGAGTATGAAGATGCAACAGAGTCGGCGCCAT
>JAVTVY010037478.1:0-17309 GCA_036873755.1 Hanleya hanleyi
GTATCACATATAATGTTTATAACTGACTGAATGATCCAAATGAGAATACCTGATTCAATTGAGTTATTGAACATGTTGAATCATTCTAAATTATTTAGATACATGTACATGTAGCTGCTGATTATATTATGTTATTTGTTACAATGTTGTTATCATTTGCAGTGAGTTGGGAACTCTGATGATATATTGGGATCACAGCTTCTCTTTCACATATCTCTTCCACTTTGATCTCACCTTACATGGAATGATGAAGACTTCCAACATACAGTTTATATCGTTTCAAGATCCAATATCTTCATCAGGCATTTATCATGAATACTAGGAGCTAGAAGGAGGTCTATGGTTCTCAACTGTGATTCGAGCTCTACACATTGCGTAAGCATACTCCCCCCCCCCCCCCACTTCCTTTTCAAGCTTCGATCATATGGATATTTACACCGCATAAGCAAATGCGATGGTGTGCGTATTGGAAAGAGCCTCTTGTTACCTGACTATCCTATTAAAATTCTGCTACTGACTGGAATGGAGGGTCTGTGTCCAAAGTCTTTCTTGGAAAACCCCATCTTCACAACATCAAGGTTTCCTTTTGAGCCAAAGGTGAAACCTTGAACATCTTTCATAGCAGACCGCGTTCCACCCACTTTCAGTGTTTTCTACAATTGCCTAGTTTGTGGGATATTTGATGGCAGATGAATACATATATTTTCAATAATTTGGAAAAACTAGTAAAATTAATTTTTCTTCAAATCGATTTTTAAAAATATTTTTCCTTTATGTTCATTAATTTTCATAATTTATTTCATATAAAGGGTACCACCATCTACTATTTTCATCTGTCATCCATGACAGACTCATATTTTGGTTTTTAATTTTTAGCTCATCTGGGCCGAAGGCCCGATGGGCTTATGTCATGGCCTGACTGTCTGTCGTCCGTCGTGTGTCGTCCGTCGTGCGTAAACATCTTCTTCTCTGAAACCGCTTGGCCGATTAAGCTGAAACTTGGCATGCATGTTCCCCTCAATGAGTACACCAGAATTTGTTCATGCGGTGTCGATACGATTTCAAATATGGCTGCCATGGCGGCCAACTTGAATTTGCCAGTGAAATCTTGTCCTCATTATTTTTCGGTAACTGCTTCATGGATCTTTATCAAATTTGGTACACTGGTTCCCCTTTGGGTCTAGTTGTACAACATGTGTACTTTAGTCCAATTTGAATATCCAATATGGCCACCAGGCGGCCATCTTGGATTTCCCCATGAAACTTTGTTATCGCGATTTCTCAGGAACTGCGTCATGGATCTTTCTCAAATTTGGTACACAGGTTCCCCTTGGGATCTAGTTGTGCAGGATACCTTTTGTGGTCTGATTCAGAAATCCAATATGGCTACCAGGTGGCCATCTTGGATTTCCCGACGAAACATTGTTGTCGCGATTTCTCAGGAACTACTGCATGGATCTTTCTCAAATTTGGTATACAGGTTCCCCTTGGGGTCTTGTTGTGCAAGATACCTTTTCTGCTTCGATTCGAAAATCCAATATGGCCACCAGGCGGCCATCTTGGATTACCCCATGAAACATTGTTATCGTGATTTCTCAGAAGTACTGCATGGATCTTTCTCAAATTTGGTACACAGGTTTCCCTTGGGGTCTAGTTATACAACATGTGTACTTAGGTCCAATTTGAATATCCAATATGGCCACCAGACGGACATCTTGGATTTCCCCATGAAACTTTGTTATCGCGATTTCTCAGGAACTACTTCATGGGTCTTTCTCAAATTTGGTACACAGGTTCCCCTTGGGATCTAGTTGTGCAAGATACATTTTGTGGTCTGATTCAGAAATCCAATATGGCTACCAGGCGGCCATGTTGGATTTCCCGATGAAACATTGTTGTCGCGATTTCTCAGGAACTACTGCATGGATCTTTCTCAAATTTGGTACACAGTTTCCCCTTGGGGTCTAGGTGTGCAAGATATCTTTTCTGCTTCGATTCAAAAATCCAATATGGCCACCAGGCGGCCATCTTGGATTTCCACATGAAACATTGTTATCATGATTTCTCAGGAAGTACTGCATGGATCTTTCTCAAATTTGGTACACAGGTTTCCCTTGGGGTCTAGTTGTACAACATGTGTACTTAGGTCCAATTTGAATATCCAGTATGGCCACCAGACGGACATCTTGGATTTCCCCATGAAACTTTGTTATCGCGATTTCTCAGGAACTACTTCATGGGTCTTTCTCAAATTTGGTACACAGGTTCCCCTTGGGATCTAGTTGTGCAAGATACATTTTGTGGTCTGATTCAGAAATCCAATATGGCTACCAGGTGGCCATGTTGGATTTCCCGATGAAACATTGTTGTCGCGATTTCTCAGGAAGTACTGCATGGATCTTTCTCAAATTTGGTACACAGTTTCCCCTTGGGGTCTAGTTGTGCAAGATATCTTTTCTGCTTCGATTCAAAAATCCAATATGGCCACCAGGCGGCCATCTTGGATTTCCCCATGAAACATTATCATGATTTCTCAGGAAGTACTGCATGGATCTTTCTCAAATTTGGTACACAGGTTCCCATTGGGGTCTAGTTGTACAACATGTGTATTTTAGTCCAATTTGAATATCCAATATGGCCACCAGGCGGCCATCTTGAATTTCCCTATGAAACTTCGTTATCGTGATTTCTCAGGAATTACTTCATTGATCTTTCTCAAATTTGATACACAGGTTCCCCTTGGGGTCTAGTTGTGCAAGATACCTTTTCTGGTCCGATTCAAAAATCCAATATGGCCACCAGGCGGCCATCTTGAACTTCCCCATGAAATTCTGTTATCGTTTATTTTCAGGAAATTACAGCATGGATCTTTGGCGCAGGTTCCCCTTGTGGTCCACTTGTGCAAGATACCTTTTTTGGTCCATTTTGAAAATCCAATATGGCCGCATCTTGAATTTCCCATGAAACTTTATCATGAAATCTTTGGAAATTACTGCATGGATCATTTGGTGTTCAGAGGGGGCATCACAAGTTAGAAACTCATCTATTGCAGTTCTTCAGTAAAAATTTCTCACAGCTACTCTCTCCAGTTTCAGCCAGATGAGCTACAGTGCCGTGGCACTATCTTTGTTTGTAGAATCTAATAATTCCAACAGTATACAATTATCACAACAAAATCTGCAATCGATAGAAAGGATAATGAAATATCAAAGCAAAATTCATTTATGTGAATTTTGAGAACAATAACACACTGCCCCGCCATTGTTCTGTGTTGGTCGGTGGAGGCCTAATTTGGATAATTATAAAATTCTGTTTCAGTCACTTTTTTCGGCATGCCTCGCATAATACATATTTCAAGTATCAATCCACATGTAATAATACAATGTTGTGATACAAGATGGTCGCCGGGGCTTTCGCCAAATCCGAAAATGTGACCTGGTTATGAGACCTACATCCCTTGGGAGTATATTGTGGTGAAATTATGAAGCAATCAGTTAACTTTGAATTTTGCACCCAATTCACACTTTTTGGGGTAATTGGAATGTAGAATAACAATTTTATAGCCCTTTTCCCTGTCCAAATTGGTTATGGACTGAGATCCAGCCTGGACAAATAAATATATCCCATTCACTTAGGTTTTGATGAACGAAGGGCCATAACCCTTGAAAACATAACTGAAAGCAGAGAAACTTCAGGCTGCAAAATTATTGGGCATTGATCACATATCCTGCAAATTCCATACTTGTCCATTCAATATTAACCGAGATCCAGCCCGGACAAGTCCCAAAGAACAAAGGGCTATAACTCATGAAAATATACGCGAAACACGAAGAAGCTTCACGCTGCACAACTACAGGGCAAATTTCAAAATTGTCCATACAATATTAACCAAGATCCAGCCCGAACAAATCTCATTCACAGAGATTTCAGAAAAAGGGCCATAACTCTAGAAAATTTTACCAGAACTCGGAAAAAAACTCGTGGACAGACGGACGGATGGACAGACGGATGGATGGACAGACGGACGGATGGACAAAGCGATCGCTATATGCCCCCCCCCCCCCTCTGGGATGTAGCTGTTATCTTTCTGTCAAATGACGTTATCAGCAGTTTTGGTGTTCTAAATCCATTAAACGTTTCAACTTTATTTGAATCCTTTGGCCCATTCACATTATTCTTTCCCTTGGACATTTTGAAATCAACTGTCTGTCATAGGTGTTGTGAAATCTAAAAGAAGGACATTCAATGAAAATGATGTTAGCAACATTTTTCCTGGTGCTCAAAAGCATGTTCAGTCACCACAAGATTCGGTTTTTTGGTTTACCTGCTTTTTTACAATGGGCACTCTTATCTCTACCATTTCTAAAGACCATATGTATGTTTCTTGGACTACAGAATAGTGTTTGAATTTCTCTAACTTCATCTCCTCTGACGGATGTGATGTACGTTAAACACCAGTTTTATTTCACTTTCATCTCTTATTATTCCCATTTGCCCTAAGTCTTTTCTAGCTTGACGAGTTAGTGGTGGTCAGATAATGAAAAGAATGTAATGATTATAGCTGATTTATTTTGTTTTTCTAAGGTCAGTATCATTTGAAATGTCATTTTTGAAATTACAGATGAAAAAAGGACAGATTTTGGTACCCTTTTATTAGAGAATACACCAAATGTACATATTCATCGACCAGCCAATAGCCCACAAGCCAGGCAACTGTGGTGTTTTCTAATCTGTTGTCACAGTTGCCATGGTCACGTTAAAATTGAGTCATCTCGGTCTAGAATTTCTGGAGTTATTTCCCTTTGAGTTTGTTATGTTCAACATATATTACAGCATCTATGTTACATCGTTACTGAAACATCTTCAGAACAGTATTAAAATTGAATCTTCTTAGTGTACCTTTCCTGGAGTTATGCTCCTTGGTTATATTCAGCATATCTTAATACATCGTTACTGAGATATCTTGAGAAAGACTTGCCCCAGAAATATCAAACCTTTTGTGAACATCAATATTCTTGTGACCCATAATATTAAAATTGAGTTGTCTCGGTCTACAATTTCCAGAGTTATGCCCCTTCATTATTTCAGCATAAATATGTTACATCAGGCACAGCTTTCTTGTTAACACCATATCGTGAGATTGTCTTGCCTCAGGAACATGAAACCTGTTGCGCACATCCATACATAATTGTCATCCAAACCCACCGAAGTTGCCTTCCATTACGATTCACAGAGTTATGCCCCTTTACTGTATACTCTTGCACTCGAACTGAACTATATGTTATAGATTGCACTGCTATACCTCTCAAAGAATTAGATTATTTTTATCCACTCATGGTCAGCAATTTTGGAAGACCCTGTATTTCTTCAGAAAGTGCGACCGATTTGAGGTCGCAAAGACCCTAGTGCTGAGGTGTTTTCAGATACGCAGCTTAGTTTTTGACAATTTTGATGATTTTCTTGAAGAGTTATGACCATCATCATAAAAATAAAAAAAAAATCCAGTCCAAATTTAAATTACTAGTTGACCGAGAACTCTGAAACCTAAATACATGTAAATGATAGATTTGCAGACATATTTTTTCACCTGTTTCGATGATTTTTATTGATACCCTTTAGCTCGATATAGGAATCTAAATGATGTCTGTGTATGTCCCTGTCCTTGTACAAGCAAAAATGTTTTAAGTTTTGGTCTTTTTTCCTGTTCACAGCTTCTCTGCCTCACTCTGTGTCCCCTGAACTAAGCCCAGCTCGACCCCCGAAACCTAATATATTCCGGGTGATTACACCCTGCTAAGATATTCCATCCACCACGCTCGGGAGCATGTACCTACCCCGTGGCTCCAAGCCCAATCCTCTTATCTCATAAACTAAGCCTCGACCGACCCCATAGCATATATTCTGGGAGCATGGAGCATGCATCATGCTACATTTATTCAATGCATTGCCTGATCCCATACCATAATATTTCAATTTCGTATGAAATTTTAAATTTCAATCTGAAATAGTTCTTGCCATTGCAGTTTTATAATATGCTCTTGTTTCCATTTTGTAGGTGTGTGTGATACCAAGCTGCGGTTTCCTCCAGCATGCTGTATACACATAAAATTTCTAGACAACAATGGACCAAATGCCGGATGTCCTCGAGACCCGGAAAAGATCACCCCAGTATACAATGTTTCATGGTTCAACTGGAAGATCACAAACTGAAAGACTGTTCATTTACATTGGTCATTCACTTTGGAGCTGATGAAAAATCAACAGTTGGCTCCACCAAAATGTTACATGTTTTTTTAGTATAACAAATTGAAACCTACAAAATGATATTTCTTGTCCATTGTGTGTTAAATTTTTAATTCTGTTTATAAAATCCCAGACTACATGTTTCATGTACCAAGACTCAATTGCATAAGGTGACATCATAATTCATTGATGTCCTCATGGTCAAAGGTCACTAAAGCCAAATAAGGGCATAAATATGTAAAGATCATAGATGATTGGGCATGGAGAAGCAACAGGAACTTGATAATGTGATGTCTAGCACTGTAATATCACTTGTCTTTATTGCACCATGTAAGCATCCTGTCTGTGTCTTGTGCGCTGTCCTCAGTGTTTTATAGGGTAGATGGAGGGTGTCTGGTTCCATGCTGCTTCAAAGATTTCTTCTTTGAAGTAGCAGGAACACAACTGGGCTGGGTGGTGCTTAGTTGGTTCATCGTGATATAGCTGAAATATTGTTGAAAGCAATGTTAAATTCTATTCACTCACTCACCCTGATTGGGCATGGGATTAGTCGACACATCCACTGACCACCTGTAATGACCATATTTGATGCTATGTCCACATTAACTTCAATGAATTCTAACATCGTCCTATGCAATTAAACCTTAGTAAATGAAATAAGTATTATGGCATTTTATGAGGAGGGAAGGAAAAAGAAACGTAAAATGTCATGAATAATAAACATCTCAGAAAAATGGGTTATTTTGTAGATTTTCATTTTGTTATACATGCTGCAAAACTGAAGTTCATGGAAACACAATCATTGATTTTTCACAAGTTCAATATAACCGCATCATTTGTGTTCATGACACACAAACGAAACTTCTGATGAACTTGGCTCTTGACTTATTTTTTGTTGTCAATTGAACTGTTGTTGTATATCATTATGTTGAGAATTATTCCAGCTATGTACAAACCTGCCTCACACAACATGCAGTCCTTCACAAGCTTACATTTGCAAACTGAATGCCTGAAGTTAATCCTCAGACAAAAGATTTCTCCAACAGCAGTAGGTGCATTAACATGTGACTCAAGGCATGAATTTTCGGTTCATACTTTAATCTCTTTCTTATGCACACAGCAAAGGAATTAGTTTTAATCAATGATACACACGACTACTTTCAACATCAAGTTGCCAAAATTATCATCAATAATATCATGATATTATCATTACCTTCATTTTACCACCATAATGGTCCTTTCTTGGAATAGTAGGATAATTTGATGCATATACACCATATTTACACCAGTTATTAATAGTTAAAAATTGACCCCATGCTGTAAGCATAGGAAAGAGAGCAAAAGCACTAACCACAAATTCATGCCAGGAGTAACGGGTCTATGCACCTCTTGCTGCTATAAGAGAAATCTTTTGTCCAATGATCAACTTCAATTATATTGGGAATCGGGCACTGAAGCAGCATTTGGGTAAAGGGGACCCAAATGGAAAATGTAAATTGAGAAGAGAGATACATGTTTGTGATAGCCATTCTTTTTCTGAGAATTTCAGTATTTATTTTATCAAAATATTCCTATTGGTTGCCAAGATATTGGAAAATTCGGGGGTTTGGTACAAATTTGGTATGCAAATGAGCTTTGGTGATGTCACGCACAGAATTAGACATGTTATGTATATACAGATAACTCACTCGACTATCTGCATGTCACATTTGAGATTTAACAATTTACCAATTTAGTTTATGAAATACATGGCAGTGTGACTATAACATCACAGGACCTACGAAGTAGGGTTTGATATGATTTAAGTGTGTACTCGAGAGATGACTTGGGGGCCCTATGTGCTACCATGAAAGAATTTATATAGCAGTCTCTAATTGACAGTGGGTACTATTAACTTTCTCAGATGTCACCGCTGGTGACTCATTAGCGTAGCAACTATTATCGCCCTCAGTTCCTATTACCCTGGACAGTTATCAGCCCAGCAGTACAGCACGAGGTCACCCATCCAAGTCTTGACCGGGCTCAAAGTCGCTTAACTTCGGTGATTTTACGAGAACCGATGTGCCGTGATATGCCGTATCAGGGAACCTTTAAAAGTCACAGTGAATCATACAGCCAAGGGTTTCCGATGGGCATGACAGTGAACTCGCTGAGCCATCAATAAATAATAAAAAATATAATTATAAATCAAATTTTCATCAGAATTCGGTCAGCTCAGAACTTGCTGGTAACAATGCCCTAATGCACATTCATGCCAAAAATCAAGGTTCTAATGTCGATGGGTCTCCTTATTTTGCTGACAAATGGATTCAGATGAACTGACTGACTGACTGACTCACTCATTGACTCGCTCATTACAGGACAATTTGCAATGGTAGCCTACTTCGTAGGAATAAAAAAAAAAAAACCTTGCTGCAAGATGGTGATCAGCTCAGATTTTGATTGGCTATCTATGACCTAAACTTGCGTTCTGGTTTGCATAATTTACCCCATTCTGTATGTTAGGGAAAAGAAGGAAAATTTTAACTTATGTGTTTAAACTTGAAACCAAACATAAAGATGGAAATATTGTGGCACAAAAGTTAACCCCTATACATTGGGTTCACTTGATCATGTTGATCAGGGTTTGAAATGATCACCAAATACTTACAGGACATTGTCAAGAATTGTCGGGCACATAATTACAGGCCATTTCATAATAATTTACCGTTTGTGGCAAATGTGCTGTTTACAAACATGCCATCATGTATTGCTCTGGCAAGTGTGAAGCTGAACAGTTTTGTTGTCTGAAGTTGCAAACTTGCTAGTTAATTTTGACTATCATGCTGATCTCTGATTGGGTGATGGGTTTTCAAATGGCCACTCGGCCAATGAGAATCCTAGAAACACACCAAATTAAATAACCATGCTAATAAAAGTTTGCAATTTCAGATAGGGGGTGCATGTGTTACATGTGATTTTTGATTCAGTATAGGCATGTAATTTCTTGTCACTGAAAGATATCTTACTCTTGGTAAACTATTATTTAATCCTCTGTGAAATACATGTGAGCCAACTGAAAACTGCAGGACAGTACCAATTTTCTGCCAGACATGTCCTGCAAATAGATAGCAATATCAACCCCTGTCGATTATGGCACCAATCCTCATTTGTATGAAATCTGAGATTTACAGTAGCCTATCTCTGCTAGACATTTACTCAGAATTCTTTGTTCCCAATGACATGACTTCTCAATCTGTATGGCTTAAAATCCTATAAACAATCCCACTTTTGTACATGTCATTATAGGATTTTAGTTTCTCAGACTATTGCCACACCCAATGACAAAAACATCTGATGAATATTTAGTGTTCATTTTACTAGTGAAACAGACCAGTAACCATCACTGGTGCCGATTTGTGTAATGGAAGTAAATTAAGCATCATGTTGCCCAGTTTCCTCATTAACTTCTTATCCATGTATACCAGTCCTCAAAATTTTGAGTACGGTAACCTGTTATTTACCACATGTAAATATTCCAAATGTGAACAAGTTCTGGATATGTTATCAATTTATGCCAACTTAAAAATATGAACAGAGCTTGAAGTCCAATAACTTTGCAATATGATATTAATCAGTTGTACCGGTATTTGTACAATTGTAACATTATGCATGACAGAAAGCAGGATTTGCCTGGGGAATGTTAGGTTTCAGAAATATGGTTAACAAAGCAGCATGTTGCTAGTGGCCATATTTTTCTGAAAATCTGATACAATGATTGAAATTTATTCTGAAAAATCCATAATTCCATTTATAAAATACTGGTCAACTCATTGCTGTGGGAATTTGTCATGTCCCAAGAGTGACATCTAATTATTAGGAAATATGATATTGGTTGGTGCAAAATAATCAATATCCCATTGAAAGTGAAAAACAAGATACAAGTTATTTGTTATGTTATCCAACTTTATTCCTGCTAGTCTTGTCATACTTCAGTGATCACCAGGTGATAGAAATTGATAGGTGAGTCTTATGTTTGTGAGCTTTTTGTGCATGAATGGGGAAGTACTTGTTCTGCTACATCCTCGCTAAAACCAGGGGTATACTCTGTACTAGATATAGGCCCTGGTACACTTGAGCAATGTATAGTGTTCAATGTAAAGCAACATCCTGGATATATTGACCAATCAGATCACTAGTGTATCCGTCAATGTATCTGATCTCACCATCCCACTGAAGGACTTGAATTGGATGAAATAACGCACAGAGTTCTATAAAATTTCACTGATCTATCTGTTAAGATTTTATTGTTATGCATGCTTGGATTAAATAGTTTGCTAATAGTTTAGCACAGAAAGTAAAACTCTAACGAATTTTACCATCAGCGCAGTTTTTCTAGGTCACATAACTGGAATGTGGCTGAAACGCAGTCTGCTATGCAAGTCGGCCAAGGTTCGCCTTTGGCTCACAAATAGAAACCTTGTTGTTGTGAAGATGGTTCTGCCATTGCTGGTAAATAATGACAACTACATGCAGTTTTGCCAACCTGTGTTTTCCAGTTAAAAAGATTTTTTCCATGTAAAAGCATATGCAGAGCTGGGCTGGAAACTATCTAATGTGAGATGCTCGTCGGGATAATTCTAGAATCCGGTGATCACTAGAGTGAAATGGCTATAGCTGTAGCCCCAGATATTTTGTCAGCTGATCATATACATATACACATACGGATGCATTGTATGTTTAGTTGAATAAGAATATGTTGCTCAATAAATTATATAATGTAAAATCCTTGTTGATTATCTGTGCATGAGATTGTTTCTGACCTGCCTAATAGTTGTATTTATTTTGATGCATCCTTGTAAACAAGTTTGGGGAAGAATAGTTCTGTCCTACATGTAGGCCTATACATACAAGTAACTTTGTTTCAGTAACCAATAAATTCCCTCATTTACATTTAAATGGATTGTTAATTGAATTTTTCCTCTCTTCATTTACAAGCTGAATAGTTATAGATGACGGTGCAATATTTATTATTGTATGGGCGGATCTGAAATAATAGATTTGAAGCCAATCAAAAGATGGGTGTTCAGAGAAAAATAATTCCACTTTTGAAATTTTAGTCATTTGAACTCCGGACCTTGATCATGATAAGATAAGATAAGATAAGATTTATTGACGTAAAATTATACCCGCAGGGGGTTAAAAAAACGTGAATACAAACAGTTTCAGACATATACATGTAGAAGACAGACACGGATGACGGACAATACAAAACAATATACAGGACAAATTTACATTAAAATGTGCACAATAAGCGCTGACAAATCTATGGGACTGGCAAACAGTGACCTGGGGACTGGTAGTCTTCAACGCACAGCCACGTTTAAATAGGGTAGGCCCTATATTGTATGCTATAGAAGAAATTTTTTTTAACCATCTATTAACTGGAAACAGTCGTAAACAAAATGGGCTACATATTTAGTAATTTGTGGATTAGTGCAGGATAACAGCTCCACAAACATATCATCAGTGCACATAGATTTATCGCTTATTAAGTTCGCCAATTCAGCCATTAGTTTTGCCCGACGCTCAGAAAATTTGCAGCAGCTAAGAAGGAAGTGTTTTTCATCCTCTAACACACCACATGTATTACAGAGTCTATTACTTCGTGGGGTTTTTGAGTATCTACCTGTCTCAATTTCCAATCTATGGGCACTGATTCGAAGTTTAACTAGTGCAGATCTATGTTTTCCATTACTCAGAGACATTAGATTTCGCTCATGGCGGGGATAAGATTTCACGAGATTATATGTTTCAAGTTTGCTGGAAGATGATACCTCGTCTCTCCATTTTGTCTCGTAGATTTCATGTAGAACAACTTTCATAAACTTAGTGCTAGCTTTGGGATTTGGGCAACCAAAATTTTCCCATACGTGATACGACTTAAGGCTTCGTAGCAGACGTTTCATATAGTGCACCCAATTTTGTGCATTGTTTGCCCGATTAGCCTCACACTGTTCAAGAAATGCATTGTACAGTAGGGAGGATGGATCAGCATCATGTTGATTGGTAAATAATAATAATTCTTTATTGCAGACTCAAATGGGAGGGGGAGGGGGAGCAGTAAAGTGTGGATTTGCAGACATCCACAGTAGAATGATTCTATTCTATCCGTGACTTTGTTCACTTAACTGTTAATTAATGTGAATTATTATTCAGATGGGGTCCGTAAAGTCACAAAGTCCAAGTTGAGGGTCCTGGTAGATATCGCACCGTCTATTTTTCAACAAAAATCTATCCTGCTTTGCCTTTCAGACTTATCGATTGCTGCTTCTCATCGTCCACGAGTAATTGACGAAGTTTCTGGTTTATTGTTTGTTGCCTAACCAGCGCAAAATAAATCAAAAACTTTGTAGATTTCTCGCAAAGAACCTGGCCAGGTTGTTGTTGTGTGGTCATGTGACCAACATCTGCGAAACTCGTCACATGACCGCTTGTTGCTGTAGCAACATGAACAACAACAACAACACCTGGACTGAACAGCCGAAATCATGGAAAATAATGAGAATAAAACACACAAGGACGCAACACGAAAGTCTGAGAAACAAACAAACGTGTGAGCATAAATATAATCGTAGAAAATGAACCATAATCTCGTTCTACTGAGAGTTCAGCCACGGGATTTCTCGTTTTCTACCGAGGAAAATACGAAACAATGTCTGTAAATATTTGACCAAAAACGTGGGTACCATTCGTGTCCGATGCACCGTCTGTTTACCGATCGGCCCGTCACCGTCTGTGACACATCTCATCGGACCGGAGTGGCGGTGAAAACATCATGCGCATATGTGAGGGGTACCGGAGCGGTGCCGGCTGTGTACACAGACGGTGCCGACGTGGGGAATTTACGTGTGTACAACACCTATAGATTATGTTTATTATTATTATTATATGGCTTAGAGGTTTTTTTGAGGGTAATGTGAGGGGTTTTTTTCTCCCCGTGACGTCCCCACCGCCTCGTTTGCTCCCTTGCGCCGTCTAAAAACACCGCCATTTTACAAGTAATTAATTAAAATTAATTAATTAATTAATTAATTAATTTATTTGAAATACTAGTACCCATCCTCCGTATGGCAGAACTGTACAACCCAGAACAAGTCTAGACATGCCTTGATCACGTGATCGTCATTGGGAAACCCCCACTGGAGAATCCCCTCCCGTGACCTCCAAGTTCCTCCACACTCCGCCACAAATCTGCGCAGAAACACCTGCGCACTCGTCAAAATAAGGTCGGTAATACGCTTATACTACTACTTTGGCAGCCTGACTGTTTTTACCTGCGGCACGCAGGTCTATGGGAGAGGCTCGCGTTGTTGTTGTTGTTGTTGTTCTTGTTGTTCTTCTTCTTGTGACTTTTTGAAATACGCATGCGCTAAGAGAGTGTGATCTCTGCCACACTTTCCTTTTCAATCTCACATGACATCACTGTCTTCAGGCACGTTTGAATTCATTTGCAACTATATTCGGTGGAATTAATTATTGCTTCGTTGATTTCCGTTCAGACTTCAATTCTCTTTCGTCAGTCGCTTAAAATCTGTCGGTCGTCACATCAGTCACTGTCTTCAGATATTACCATTTTCATTGAACAGTATGCACATGTATATACAATTTAAGATCCTTGGATTTCTTATATACCAAGGAAGATGAGCCGCAACCTTGTCAGTGGTTCAGCTAATTTGCATACAGTCACAGGCGACTGTCTTAGAAAGTAGAAAAATAAGTTCACTACTTCTAGTAATCATTTTATCTACCCAATCTAGATAAAACACAAATTGGTGAAGAAGCATAACAAATAACGCATTATCATTATGATTAACATTGAATAATACTTGGTAGCAAATTATAGATCATGCATCATAAAAACAAACGCAACAATTACGTTTCAGAAGTAAGCGGAACAACTCAGCAACTTTCACCGAATAAAGATGTTTAACTTTACCCCCAAGCAATTCGCATATATGGAAATATGTTTTGAAAGGAATAATAACTTAACCCTCTGTGGGAATCGAAACAATGATCCTCCAATCCCTGGACTTGCACTTAATGTCTTAGCTATACCGACTCATTGATAATACTCAAAACTCGACTTTATGCGCAAATGATTTTATAATACATAAATGACTATGTAGTATTTAATGAGTCAGACAACCCTATGCGCGAACAATACAGTTGTGTAGTTATATTGTGTACTTTCGGTACATAGCTATTTCGAATGATCCTCTTTCGGAACACAGTCTCTCTATCCTCATTCTCGCAAGCCAGGGCTTCGCTTCGCTGATATTGATGTTCTCGTCCTCTTCCGCACTCATAATCCCTTTAGAATTGCATTAATCACTTCTGCAAAATCAATACTTATGTGTATCAGCAGACAATGGGCAGAAACATGTTGCATTTGACATCATTCTCTCAAGTCAGAGCCCATTTATGCTAGAACTTACTGGTTCTACACTTCACAATTTACGTTATTTTGTCAATCAGTCTTACGAATGAAATTACGTCATATATTAGCAGATACTGACCATAAAAGCGATCTATTTGACCTCGTTGTCAAAAGCTATGGCCTTGATTTCCTTGAGAGTTTTTAAAAATTATTTTGATACTTAGATACCTTTCATATTGACTTGGAAGTCGTTTTCGCGAATGCAATAATTTGATGTACCAAAAGATAATAACGAGAATTCGACATGATTCTCTTATACACACAGACCTTGTTTAGTGAACTAACCCTGAAATTTCGCACTTAAATCACCTTCCGAATGAAATAATGACAAACATACTCGCGAATTGATTATAGGAAGATATCCATAGATACTGACAAGAAATGTTTCTTATTTGCAGAATTTGATTTTAAAAAAAAATTAATAAAATTATCAACCTTCGAAAAGGCTTGACCAAACATGTCGGATGAGGTGATATCTCCTAAGGATGAAATAGGTAATCATTTGTATAGAAAGAGCAAACCATGTATTGATATTGGCTTGCTGCATGGAAAAGAGTGTCAAGGTACCGTATTTAGTTTGCAGATGATAACGCACATCAATGCAGAAACTTAATTTATTATTCTAATCGAATATCAAGACTGTCACAGGCGTCAATTTGAATCGTGAAAAATGTCATTATGCCTCTTGAACAGTTCGATAAAGCCTTCAACCCCATTCCATAGTTTCACAGATCAAAGTGATAGACCTGATAATAAATTCATTGAAAATTAACTTTGAAGGAAATATAAATTTTTCATTTTGCTCGGCAAAGTAAGCGAGAAGGGAGACTGAAGAGTGTAGATGTTCGCGCTATGACTAAATCCTTGAAATTTGTTTGGATTTCCAAATATTTGAAAGCCTTTTTGATTTGCAAAAATCAACGGCTGAACCGAATGTTTTGAAACTTGGAATACACGATACTTGTACCAAGACATTGCCAAAGCGATCATTGTGACTTCGTCTGTCAATTCAGTATAGACGGCACGGACCAGTCAAAATTGTCGAAATTTGAACGGGAAAGTGAATATATATATATGGTATCAAACCTATTAGTCAATTCCTACAATTGTGGGTTAGAAGTTGAAAATTACTTCCCTTGGCATGAAAACACTTGCAGATGGCACTTTTTTTCTACAATTACCACTACCTCCGCTGATATATCTTTCACTGTATTATTGCCACTGCCGCAGGTTTTGACTACAATGTAGTCATTTCTCACTTGTTCTATCTCTTATACGACAGAGGCTGAATGATAATTTCGTTCAAAATTGGCATGCTCGTCTGCAGTTGTCTAGCGGAGCCAGATTTTACACACATATAAGCACTTTCCGTTTTCAGTCATACTTAGATATTGTGGTAACCAAAGCTATTAGAACTGCTTTTACTAGATTTCGTACATCATCCCACCGATTAGAAATTCAGGTGGGTAGATGGAAAAGGCCCATTAAAACTCCACTAGAAGAAAGGAACTGCTCTGCGTGTGATCTGTTAGAGGACGAACTGCACTTTATTTTAATTTGTCCTCTGTATGATATGCACCGTGAACGGTATATACCCGAGTATCACTGGAGGTACCCGATTTTTGAAAAGTTAATTCGTTTAATCTCTTCTGATTCGGTGACTGTTATTAAAAATTTGTCACTGTTTATTGCAAAATCGTCCAATGTGAGAAATATGCGTCTTTATGGACATTAATTTAACGATTTCCTCTCAAACACAAATTATGTTAACCTCAGTTTTTACTGATTAATATTTTGCAGATATGTAAAGTGGTCTGATATCCGTATTATGTATTTAGTCTATGACTGCCACTTCTTCACCTGTATATCATGTTCTTGTATGGTTTCGCTCATGGGCCAGTCGTCCTTTTGCAATAAAGAGTATATAATATATAGTCCATCATCCCAAGACCACTTTCAGCATCGAACCTCAACCCACGGTATAGAAAAACTTCATCGTGATTTTCAGTTAGACCATACATAGACCCATCCTTCTAGGATGGGTGGCCAGTCTAAAACATGGGTATGTATTGTGCTCGAGGCACTTATAGCGGATCAGGAAACTTGACAACCCCCAAAATTAGGGGTTAGGGGTAACATATGATAACATATTTCCACTTCTGCTGCATTTTGTGTTACATGTAAGGTATCATTATGAAGGTATGTATATGGACTACCAATTGATGAAAATTTGTTTTGATTCGTCAAAGCCCGTCTGTTATGTAGGTCAGTAGGTCATTACCTCGATTTTAGAATGAAAATTAGGGCATGTGTTCCCTATTGTCAGCTGTGTAGACTGAAAAAAACACCAATATAAAGAATTTACAACGGTAGATTCTCTACAGACCATGTGCAAGTTTTTGACGAAATAATTTCGTCATCTGCCTTCAACTACTTCTTCCCAATATTGTTCACAGATCGAACTAATTTTGTATAAACATGGAATTTTAGGGGGGTGTAACCATATCAGACGTATACTGAAATCTACTGACCATACATAGCCATTAAGACATCATTGTGAAGGTATTGTATGGGCGTTGTGCCCCTG
>JAVTVY010037479.1:0-17357 GCA_036873755.1 Hanleya hanleyi
AGGCCTGGGAAATTTGTCTGGTTGTGTTTCGATACCCGCTGCTCACCACTAGGTGGCATTGTAGTCAGAGCATACGTAAACCTTTCTCTGACGATTTCGTCTGAACGGCTTGTCTGATTTCTTTGAAATTTTATTACAATGGTCTTGAAGGATGGTCAATGTGCTGAAAAGGTTTTGGTGTAGCTGGCATAACTATAAAGGCAAGTTTTTTGCGTCTCAAGAAAAAGTTTTTCGTGAAATGAAAATTTACCAATTGGCCTTGAGAAATATTTAAAAACTGTTCTATTCTAGATTGCCAAGCATAAATATAGGATTGCCGACATGATAATTCCCTTTCGGTGCGAATCAAATTGCCATTTAAATGAAAAATCTCAATTATCTGACTTAATATCAAAACCTCCATAACCATTATCATGATTGAAGTTTTTTTTTCATTGAACTCTTATGTGCCATCTCCCTAGGGCTTTAGATTTCACCTGCTTGTTTTTCGTGGCATTTGGTCTTCACTTTGTGGTGCTATAGACATGAATGCAGGTAAACATGTGTAACATCATATCTTCTGAACAACGTGTTTGATTTCCATGAAATTTGGGTATAATGATCTTGTAAGATAGGCAAAGGACTGACAAGATTTTGTTGGTAGTGTTGGCGAATCATGGAGACGCATTTTTGCATCTCAAAATGCATGTAAGATTTTGTTTTCACAAAAGTGGAAATTTGGTTCTTAATCAGGGAAAAGTAATTCTGTTTTGCTGAACATGAATGTTACATTTCCAGTGTTATAACTCACATCCCTTGTAAGCCAAATGACCATTTTTTTTAATATATGACATTCTCATGACTTTAGTTTGAATAAAATCACAAATTATCACTCAGTTAATGCTATTTTTTTTGTTCTATGTGGAGGTCCCAGAATTGATTTGAAACTCGAGATGTGAAATTGCGCATACCGTTGCATTTTGACAGCATAGTTACAACTGTTGATAATTATTTTTTGAACTAAAAAAGTAGAAAGATATTTCAAGTGGAACTTCTACATACCTGCTATATGGCACATCCCACCTGGGAATTTTTTACAATTCAATTCAATTCTTTATTAGCACAGATATGCCGAGATACAGCTAAAGTCACTAACAAAACAACAAATTAGTTACATGTATATCCAATTGAAGTAATCCATTGGGACCACTGATGATTTTCCAATAATAGAGAAGAAAAGCAAATCTGAGTAGGGATGACAATTTCATTCTGTATATTTCGCTAATAGTTATAGCATCTTCAGCAGTGAACAAAGTTACAAACAGCTCCATACGCACAGTATATATATACAAGGCATAATGTGATCTTAGCCAATACACATTTATGAATAGGTAAGGCAGTAAATTATGTCAGCCAGGTTGGACAGATATTAAAATGCTGTCATTTCCAGAAATTGTTAAATGTTAAGCGATAACCTGACAGTGATCTACAAATGGTGTGATTCAGGTGATACAATACACACTCTAATTGATGAAAACAATACATAATTTGCTTATTTGGCAAGAACTAAGTAAACTGTACACAAATGAATAAAGTATGGTGATATAGTGGGTATATACCTACATTGAATATTTCTACATGTCATGAAGTTTGGATAAGGACTGTCATTTTAAGATAATATAGGTATAATTTTCTTGGCAATACACATCAGAATTGATGAAAACCTACAAATGATGTGACTCGCATGTTTCATAGTTGTATATTCCCATGCGAGTTATAGCATGTGATTCACCTGAATCACACCATTTGTAGATCGCTGTCAGGTTATCGCTTAACATTTAACAATTTCTGAAAATGATGGCATTTTAATATCCGTACAACCTGACTGACATAATTTACTGGCTTACCTATTCATAAATGCGTATTGGCTATAAGATCACATTATGCCTTGTATATATACTGTGCATATGGAGCTGTTTGTAACTTTGTTCACGGCTGAAGATGCTATAACTAATAGCGAAATATACAGAATGAAATTGTCATCCCTACTCGGAGTTGCTTTTCTTCTCTATAATTGAAGTAAAATGGTGTGTTCTGGTGCATTTTGACAGAATATTTAGACTTTGAAGATAATATGTAATGATACCCCAAAATGAACGGAATTTTCCGTGTCTGTCTGTCTCTCTGTCTGCCCATCTTTCTTGTCATACCACAAATGCAGCTGGTGATGAATCAAAAGCCTAATGAAAATGACTGACCTTCACCTGTTTAATCAAGGTCAAATTTAGCATTAGCAATAATTTTTAAAGGAGTGAAGATAGGCTCTCCAAATTCATAATACTTGTGCAATTGGTGACTGACTAGAAGCCTATCCCAGTTGACTGAACCTATTCTCTCAAGGTTATATACTGTATACTATGATATAACATGAAATATAGCTAGACATTATAAATTGATACCGCAAATGCAACTGATGATGGACCTGAAGTCTATGAATATGACTGACGTTGACCTATTTTCTCAAGGTCAAAAACTGTATGTTAAGTCACATGTTAACTGCCAACATACACTTCAAATCTAACATTGTCATCATTTTGTTGCGGCTGTGGTTGTCTTCCAGAACAGTCGAGCGAATTTTGCATGTGTTCCAACAGTCTCATGCTTCAACAGTAACTTAAACCATGCTGTATCGGCTGAGCTGTTGAAACATCCTCCATTTCCTAGCTCTGACATACTGCATCACTGTCGAAATATGGGTACCATGATAGAGTGATAGATCACACAGCCAGTGAAGGTTCCCGATTTTCATTGAATGTCGTTATTGCCAAAGTAGTATTAGCAGCATTTTACAACAACAACAATTCGCTGACTTACAGTGAAAAATTATAGTGAAAGGTATTTATTTTTTGTTGTTTGGCATTTTTATTTGCTTCGTAGGAAATATAAAAGTGGCAATTTGAAATTTTATTTTTATTCGATTTTTTAATATCGGTGGGCCCATGAAACGCAAAATACAGTCGGTGTTGCCTCACACTTGGTTTCGCCCGTTGGTGAAGAAATCCCTTCTCAAAGGCACTTCTACCAGGGATGATTTCTGATTGCTCATCCTCCAGGGGTATGTGCCCCACCCTCTGTCCCATCCTAAAAAAATGTCACCCTTAAGAGGGGGTGTGCCCAAATTGGGGAGATCTAAAGCCCTGTGAGTATCAAATTATGTGTTACAAAATTATCTGGGGAAATGCTCTTCGCCCGTGTTTCACACGAGCTTTCATTGTCGTACAAATTCAGAAAAACTAACTGGGCCGTCTGCCGCTCTGTCACATAGTTCCGGCACAATGTTTCCCTCCCCAGCAACCTCATTCAGCCAGGCATCCGTTCGGGTGGCAGATACGTGCTCTGGTGCCAGGATGGTTATTTACTTCCTTAATTTTTCAACAAATTAACTTATTTCTCTCAAATTTCATCGGGTTATCTATGGGGTCACGCGAATATCGCGTACTGAGGTGGGGGTCAGTAGATCAACCGTCAAAGTCACATTGGCCCATAAATCTGAAATTATTGAAGATCACATGCTTTTTGGGAGTGGATTAACGATGGGGAAAACAAATTGAGGTCGAAGGTCGATGCACAGTATTGTAATGTTCGAAATATCAAGAAATTCTCGAAATTTGAATTGTGGATGCATCAGAGAAAGATACGCCGGGTACTGAAATTGTGAAAGGTCAAACAGATCAGACGTCATTGTCACAAGCAGTGCCCCCCCAATCTGTCCCAAACAGGAAATAGTTGAAAACGTTGTTTCTCCTAATACTCCGGTCCAAGAATGTAGATTGTGATAATTTTTTAGGAATATCTCACGATTATGTCAAAACAAGAAATCTATTGAGGTCGAACTGCCAAATTGAACGCAACATTAAACAGACAAATATACTGACTGCATATTTCTAAAAACATCACAGGAACCAAAAATAATCCCTTTGATGATTTGTATCCCAGCCACGCTTTTATTGTAGATGTTCATGTGGACATATTGAATGGCATGACCACACCTAACACCGGCTTGATCGGTATTAGATACTCCCTCTTTTGGGTCGTTTTTTTCTGTCTGGCGGTTACATAGTTCATTAGTTTCCATCAAATGTCTTTTATAGGGCTATTACATCAACGCTCTGAAATATTTGTAAATAATACCACTCAAGCCGGTGATAGACTCTGTGTGGTCATGTCATTGAAGTACCAGTAATATACTAAACCTCGAAAGACTGGTAGATTTCGTTTTATTGACATAGTCCATATGCCAGTTAAGGAGCTTGTTGAAATTAGGGCATGAGTTCCTTGAAAGGAATGGCATATGCCAGTTATCTAAATGGCATACACTATGCCCAGTGTGATGTTGTGATCAGCGTGGATAGGAGTTCCAACTGAAATGGCAAGCATATGCCTTGCCATTCCCTCTGTGCTATTGTATGGCAAGCCATATGCCATCCTTTCTTTGGTGAGTTCGAAAATGGATGTCAGGGAGTTCCTAGGAGTTCCAATTCGGCGCACCATGCCATACCTTTTGGAATGCCTTATGCCAGTTCCTAGTATGGCCTAATTTCGAGAAGCTGCCTAAGGCTGTTTATTTTTTTTATACATGGTAGCCTGTTCAGTAAGGACCCTGTCACATGCATACGACCACAGTAGTAAAAATATAACACCGGAATTATGTGAGTGGAGATATATACATGAGAATATGAAATCAAAATACATAAGCTGGTCTCTCTATGGTTAATCTCAAGTGCATGTGGCAATTCAAGATTTAAAATATACTATTTTAAAACGGCTGATGCGAATAATGGAGTCAAGGAATGTGGTTCGCCAGCCCGAACTGACGCCAGGTGGCTACGTGTACCAAGAGGGAAATGTCGCATGATGTCGTTTTTCTGGACGTCACAAAGGCAACGTCATAATGTAACGACGTTCTAATTGTTTCGTTTTATGACGCCATCCTTTCTTTACCTGTTGGAGCACTAGCGCCGCCCAGTGTAGCTGGCGATCCACACTGCGTAACATATCATCTTTGCTTATGCAGAGTACGTTTATCTGATTTTAAGATTGTTTTGATATAGTCAATATTCCGACGATTTCCTTTTAGAAATATCATTCTTACACATGCAGTCAAATGCATTGCAAGATGGTTTTGAGTGGGGGTTAACAGGTCCTATGCAAACCGGTCTTTGCATTGTAATGGTGCTTCGGTATACCTAGGTAAGAAGGATTTTATCCGTTCACACAGATATGCACAATCAGACATACATGAAAATCTTGTTGAGTAGAGATTTTCTGCCTTTGAAGCTGTGCCAACATATCACTAATGCGAGAATGTTTGCTTTCACTGAGGATAAACCTAGCTCATGTATTATGTAACAGCTCCAGTCTAGACTATATCTTGGAACGATATGTAACAGGTGGAAATATTGACGACGTCTGGCGACTAAAAAGTAACCATATGTCTCTACAGGAAAGCATCCCTTGGCACCTAATATTCAGACCCGAGAATACGGTGGATTCTCGGACGTAGCCTTGTCGCAACTCCAGTTTAGACTGTATTGTCTGTACAGCAGGTAGACCTGTGTGAGATTCAGAGGATCTCATGTAACTTGATCATGATGAAAATTCCCTCTCTCGAGAAAAAAAAGTCATCTCAACCGAGCCACCGAGGCGAGGGAACTCGTGGGGCAGTCACTCTGATCTCAGCTACCTGGGATTGCTCCGCCATATCACTATATATGGGGAAATTGTGGGGTAGTAATACGGAAGGTTCGAGATGGAGTGCCCCACAATCTCCCAACACGTGGTCGTGGCTTATGGAACAGTACTGGTAATGTCCGAGTGGGAAAGGTATCGAGTATGGCGCCCTACAATATCCCTATGGAATCGGTCGGACACACATGGACATGTAGTGGGACATGAACTTATTATGGGAATAGTGAATAATTGCTTTTTTGACCAGTCTGGAGTTGGCAATTTACCAAATCGCTCCACAATGCCCACATACCCTCTGCTACAACTCTTCCACCTGATCTCCACACAGCTTGCCGCTAGTGTATTAATTTTTAAGGGATCGTGTATCGTACAGCAATTATACTACTGAAGAACTGTTGGCTGGAGAGTTCCCCTCCAACAGTTCCATTTTCCCCACAAAACTTCAGAAGTATTATTCTGGAACTAATTATATCTCAGAAGGTACAACAGAAAGTTCACAAAGGAAATGAAAAATGCTGCCATATATGCCACATATCGTCCCAAATCCTCTTTATTCGTTCTTATTACGGGTACAGAGAGAACTTCAAAATGCCAAAATTAAATCATCTGAATTGCATATCTTTTGCATTTTTTTTTTTTTTGCATCAGACGATGGATGGAAGAATTAGGTTCCGCTCGCTCGAAACCCCCCAGCTTTGTTCGTGTCTTGTTCGTTAGCTTCGTGTCGGAGATGTTATGGCCTTCCATTCTTTTAGCAATTATGGTAAGTAATGTCGCCTGTTCGTTCAACTACACGACTGAACAGTGTTACATGCGAGAAACAACCATGGTGGTATAAAACTAAAATATTGCACATGCAACAAAGCTTCATTTGAGTTTGCTTGAATAATAGGACCAGAGAATATTACTGTTGACATTCCGCTGGCAAAACAATGGATACTAATCTACACACAAGTTGGTGTACCACCAAAGTAGGCGTAATATCGCCTTTATTATTAGGTGGAGAACGATGTTAAAACCGACGGCGGCTTCCATCTTACAAATATCACGTGATGGAGTCATTAGTGAGGATATTACTAACCCTGTTTAATTGACGTTCCCGTCATGTATCCCATCCATTTCATGGGGGCAGCGAAACGTATAGCTCTATCGCTTAACTAGTCAACTACTGCAATCGAGTGTTTCTTGAGGACACTATCGTATATAAATACAAGCATTTATTCTGCCATCCAATATTCAACCGTCGTCCATTATAGAATTTCCGTGTCCATAATGCAAAGACCTAATTCATATAATAACAATAGAACCAAATTAAAACGATAACTCATAGTATACGTAAAACTGGGATAATTAACGGGAAAGACAGAAGCGGTCAACAGTTTTCAAAAATGCGAGCAAGACATCATGATGTTCCAAAAATATAACATTCACAAATGCACTGTTATAAATTACCGTTATTTCACAGTAAATGTATGTTGGAGTTTACAGTACATTCAATCGTAAACACATTAATCTGTAAATTGAACTGTGATATTTCAGTTGACATCAACTGGAATGGGTAAACTGCGCACACACGTAACATAAAATTTTTGTTTTCTCTGAAAGGAGGTTGATATCTTTGCACACGAAACGCTTAGTTGCAGGAAACATCCGATACCTGCGTTGTACGATACAGCATTCAGAGCATTATCAGAACACGCGCTGAGACGGACGCAGCGGCTACCTTTAATTTTCGATCTATAGTACGGTTTGGTTTTGGTTTTATCCATCTTCACATTTCAAGCTAAATACTACACTAACGTTCCGTCATTTAGTGTTCGACTTGCATATGCGAAGATGGGTTTTATCTGACTTGCAGTTGTATCCTACTATTCGTGTAATAATTGCACAGATTCGTTCGTGATTATTTACGAAGCTTGTGGTGATCGCGTTTGTAATCACGAAGAGCAATGACCATTTCGGCCTTCCAGGGACCTACGTTGCCGCGGAACCGATAATTGTAGACAATGGTGCCACGTAATTGTATTGTTTAAAGAATGTTAAAACAACGGTAATTGTAAATTACAGGGCTACTCAAATTTTACAGTTGAATGCCTATCAATAAACGGTAATTGTAAAATACGGTGCAACGTAATTTTACAGTTGAATGTACTGGCACCTTTTCTGCCAGTACATTTAACTGTGAATTTACGGTGTGATTTATAGCAGTGTGTTGATATTTTTACTATAATGATCATGTAACCTCATTCCCACAGTACGGTAATGTGTGGAGTAAACCATCATGGAAAGACCAAATTTGTCTTGGGAAGACTCGTTCCCGCGCACAAAAGAAAATTTGGTCATGATTGCTCTTGCCAATGTAAACAATTTGGAGTTATATTCGCAAGGGCTCGACTCTTTATCTGATCTAATAATTGTGACTCAACCTCTGAAAATTTGAGTTTTCCTCTCAGATCAGACGTGACGATGTGCGGATCGTGTGACCATCTAGGGGTCTTGCCCAGTGGAACTTTATGTTCAACCACACCTGAGTATCAATGGTAAAGTCGTTATTAGTATTAACAAAACTCGAGATAATTAAACGCAACATTAAAAGAGTGGTGGAAAACGATGCCATTGTAATGATAAGAATTACAACACATATAAGGGAAGTGGGAAGAGGTGCCGACATACTGACTGCGTCACATGACTTCACAGAATAGTCTTCTGGTTAACCTATTCTAAAATATGTGTTTTATCTCAGGTACGCCTTTATTGTACCTGTTCATGTGGCAACTTGGATGATATAACCACACGGCCCCTAGCACCGGCATAAGCGGTATTAGATACAAATCTAGAGAGCTATGATGGAAATGCTCTGACAACTCGTATACTGGTAATTGGTGAGCTGTTTCGCTGTGACAACTCGTACATTGAAGATTGGTGAGCTGTATCGTCATCAGATGTAAATGACGGCATTTAACACAAAAGACTAGCCTGTAAGGCCCGATGTCGACCCAGCATCAACTTCCCACAAATGCCAACATATATAGCACCCCACATAAAATATACTGACAGTACATTTCTAAAAACACGACAAGAACCAACAGGGATCCCTATGATATTTGTATCCCAGGCACGGTTTTGTTGTAGGTGTATATGAGGGCATCTTGAATGACATGACCACACGGCCCCTAGCACCGGCTTGAGCTGTATTAGATACAAATATTTTAGAGCAATGATATGCTAGCCCTATAAAGTCATCTGATGGAAAATGATCAACTATGTGACCGCCAGATAGAAAAAAACGACATAAACGAGGGAGTACATAGGATGCAAGTTCGTATTCAGAGCAAATACCTGTGAGAACCGACGCCGACCAAGCACTTCATTCTCCACCATGTTTGCAATTCACAAAATTATTACCACAACGATTTGTGCAGAGGGCAAGTTCTATACAGCAAGGTGCTGTTTGTACGTACAGCAAAATCAAAGCGCCTTTGACATGCAATGTCAGTAGTATAGAAAGAGTCTTAGTCCCCTTTTGCTCCCCACTGCGCATGCGCAGAACCTGTTTTGACGTCACAATTGGGGGAGATTGGGGAGCATTGGGGAGCTGTGAGATTATTGGGGATTTTGAAAATATTTGGGGAGCTGTGAGATTATTGGGGATTTTGAAAATATGCAAATGAGGTCAATGGGTGCATGTGCACTCATTGACACCGGTGTCAATGAGTGCACCTCCACGAAAAAAAAAAAAAAAGTTCCGGCAAAAAAAAAAAAAAAAAATGTATTCATGCGCGGTGATGTGGTTTGGCCGTGGTTTTGGCGGTGATTCGGTCTCGGGAAAAAGCTTTCGCGGAGAAAAAGTAGTCCCTAGATAAAATGGTCCGATGGGGTCGAGTGAGGTATCAAAGTGAAGCTTAGGTGAAGGGGCATCTAATGGGCTGGGTGAGGGGTTGACATATCGGCCTTCTGCGCATGCGCGGTGGCCGAAGGGTATGAAAATAGCCTTTTTGGAGCTAGGGGAGCCACTAATGGTCCAGTGGAGTTGTATGAGGTATCAAAGTGAAGCATTCGTGAAGGGGCATCTGATGGGCTGGGTGTGGGGTTAAATTAGGGTCATTCTGCGCATGCGCGGTGGCTCAAGGGTATGGAAATAGCCGTTTTGGAGCTAGGGGAGCCCCTAATGGTCTAATGGGGTCGAGTGAGGTATCAAAGTGAAGCCTAGGTGAAGAGGCATTCAGGCAATGGGGTGGGTGCATGTAAAATTTTTCCTGAAAAAAAAAAAAACCGGAAAACGGACTTTATCGAAAAATCCGGGAAAATGCCTATATGGGGTATGGGGTATATAGGTCGCCGGGCTTAACGGGAAAGTGGACATTTTCGGTCAGTACATAAAGGTATTTGGGGTCGAGATGGGCTATTCACGGTTCGAATGCGTCCTGGAAGGTGTCATCTTGTAGTTCTCGGGGTGTACATTCCGATTTGAGGGATGTCCGCGTCATCTGTGACGTCATTGATGACGTCATCGGTACGAGTAGTAGCGAAAGTGGACATTTTGTGGGTGCGTGGGGGTGAGTTTGGTGTAGAGATGGACCATCCTTAGTCCGAATGCGTCGTGTGAGGTGTCATTTTGTAGCTCTCGGGTGTACAATCCGAATTGAGGCCTGTCAAAAAAAGCACAAAATTAACACCAACTCCCATCATGCTACTCCCCAAAGAAAAACATTTTTTAAATTTTTTTTAACCCTTTTTTGAAATTATTTGAAAAAAATTATACCCTTTAACCACCGCGCATGCGCAGAATCACCCTAATTCAATCCCATATCCAGTCCATCAAATGCTCCTTCACGTCAGCTTCAATTTGATACCTCACTCGAAAAAACGCCCAAAAAAATTTTTTAACTCCATATTTTCATCCTCACCATGTCAGGGTCAAAATTTCTTTATTTTTTTTGTTTTGAGGTAGTGGATCGAGTGAAGTATCAAATTGAAGCTGACGTGAAATGCTTCACATTGATACCTCACTCGACCCCATTGGACCACTAGGGGCTCCCCTAACTCCAAAAAGGCTATTTTGAAGATCGATATGGATCTTCTTTTTTTTTTTCTTTTTTTTTCAATTTTAATTTTGGAGGTAGTGGGTCGAGTGAGGTATCAAATTGAAGCATTTCATGAATGCTTCACATTGATACCTCACTCGACCCGATTGGACCATGAGGGACGCCCCTAACCTCAAAAAGGGCTATTTTGAAGATCGAGATCGATCTTTTTTTCTTTTATTTTTATTTTGGAGGTAGTGGGTCGAGTGAGGTATCAAATTGAAGCATTTCATGAATGCTACACATTGATACCTCACTCGACCCCATTGGCCCACTAGGGGCTGCCCTAACTCCCAAAAGGCTATTTTAAAAGATCGATCTTCAAGATCGATCTTTTTTTTTTCATTTATTTTATTTTGGAGGTAGTGGGTCGAGTGAGGTATCAAATTGAAGCTTAGGTGAAGGGCTATCTAATGGACTAGGTGTGAGGTTGACATATCGGCCTTCTGCGCATGCGCAGCGGCCGAAAGGTATGAAAATAGCCTTTTGGAGCTAGGAGAGCCCCTAGTGGACCGATGGGATGGAGTAAGGTAACAATGTGAAGCTTAGGTGAAGGGGCATCTCATGGACTGGGTGTAGGGTTGACATATCGATCTTGCTTGGCATGTAGCGAAAGTGGACATTTTCGGGCAGTACATGAAGGTATTTGGGATCGAGATGGGCTATTCACGGTTCGAATGCGTCCTGGAAGGTGTCATCTTGTAGTTCTCGGGGTGTATATTCCGATTTGAGGGATGTTCGCGTCATCTGTGACGTCATCGGTGACGTCATCGGTACGAGTAGTAGCGAAAGTGGACATTTTCGGGTAGTACATAAAGGTATTTGGGGTCGAGATGGGCTATTCACGGTTCGAATGCGTCCTGGAAGGTGTCATCTTGTAGTTCTCGGGTGTACATTCCGATTTGAGGGATGTCCGCGTCATCTGTGACGTCATTGATGAGTAGCTCTCGGGGTGTACAATCCGAATTGAGGCATGTCCGAAGCATCTGTGACGTTATCGATGACGTCATCTGTAGGAGTATTAGCGAAAGTGAGCCTTTTGGGGGAGTGCAGGAAGGTATTTGGTGTAGAGATGGACCATCCGCGTTGCGAATGCGTCGTGTGGGGTGTCATGTTGTAGCTCTCGGAGTATACACCCCGATTTCAGGGATATTTACAGCATCTGTGACGTCATTGGTGACGTCATTAGTACAAGTTGTAGCGAAAGTGGGCATTTTTTAGCAGTGAAGGATGTTATTTGGCCTTTTGGGGCAGTGCAGGAAGGTATTTGGTGTAGAGATGGACCATCCGCGTTGCGAATGCGTCATGGGATGTGTCATGTTGTAGCTCTCGGAGTATACATCCCTATTTCAGGGATATTTACGAAAGTGGGCATTTTCGGGGAGTACATGAAGGTATTTGGGATCGAGATGGGCTATTCACGGTTCGAATGCGTCCTGAAGGTGTCATCTTGTAGTTCTCGGGGTGTACATTCCGATTTGAGGGATGTTCGCGTCATCTGTGACGTCATCGGTGACGTCATCGGTACGAGTAGTAGCGAAAGTGGACATTTTCGGGGAGTACATGAAGGTATTTGGGGTCGATATGGGCTATTCACGGTTCGAATGCGTCCTGGAAGGTGTCATCTTGTAGTTCTCGGGGTGTACATTCTGGATCGAGATGAGCTATTCACGGTTCGAATGCGTCCTGGAAGGTGTCATCTTGTAGTTCTCGGGGTGTACATTCCGATTTGGGGGATGTTCGCGTCATCGGTGACGTCATCGGTACGAGTAGTAGCGAAAGTGGACATTTTCGGGTAGTACATGAAGGTATTTGGGATCGAGATGGGCTATTCACGGTTCGAATGCGTCCTGGAAGGTGTCATCTTGTAGTTCTCGGGGTGTACATTCCGATTTGGGAGATGTTCGCGTCATCTGTGACGTCATCGGTGACGTCATCGGTACGAGTAGTAGCGAAAGTGGGCATTTTCGGGCAGTACATGAAGGTATTTGGGATCGAGATGGGCTATTCACGGTTCGAATGCGTCCTGGAAGGTGTCATCTTGTAGTTCTCGGAGTGTACATTCCGATTTGAGGGATGTTCGCGTCATCTGTGACGTCATCGGTGGCGTCATCGGTACGAGTAGTAGCGAAAGTGGACATTTTCGGGCAGTACATGAAGGTATTTGGGGTCGAGATGGGCTATTCACGGTTCGAATGCGTCCTGGAAGGTGTCATCTTGTAGTTCTCGGGGTGTACATTCCGATTTGAGGGATGTTCGCGTCATCTGTGACGTCATTGATAACGTCATCGGTACGAGTAGTAGCGAAAGTGGACATTTTGTGGGTGCGTGGGGGTGAGTTTGGTATAGAGATGGACCATCCTTAGTCCGAAAGCGTCGTGTGAGGTGTCATTTTGTAGCTCTCGGGGTGTACATTCCGAATTGAGGCATGTCCGAAGCATCTGTGACGTCATCGATGACGTCATCAGTAGGAGTATTAGCGAAAGTGAGCCTTTTGGGGGCAGTGCAGGAAGGTATTTGGTGTAGAGATGGACCATCCGCGTTGCGAATGCGTCGTGTGGGGTGTCATGTTGTAGCTCTCGGAGTATAGACCCTGATTTCAGGGATATTTATAGCATCTGTGACGTCATTGGTGACGTCATTAGTACAAGTTGTAGCGAAAGTGGGCATTTTTAGCAGTGAAGGATGTTATTTGGCCTTTTGGGGCAGTGCAGGAAGGTATTTGGTGTAGAGATGGACCATCCGCGTTGCGAATGCGTCATGGGATGTGTCATGTTGTAGCTCTCGGAGTATACACCCCGATTTCAGGGATATTTACAGCATCTGTGACGTCATCGATGACGTCATTGGTACAAGTTGTAGCGAAAGTGGGCCTTTTGAAGGTGTTTGGGGTAGAGATGGCCCGCTATGGATCCGAATGGGTCGTGGAGGGTGTCAAAGTGAAGCTTGTGTGGGGTAGAGTCAGAATGGCGTGTTTTTGAATGCAAGTCGCGTCAATCTGCGCAGGCGCAGTTGGTTGTAGTAAGTAAAGTGGCCATTTTCGGGCAGTACATGAAGGTATTTGGGATCGAGATGGACTATTCACGGTTCGATTTGGGGCAGTGCAGGAAGGTATTTGGTGTAGAGATGGACCATCCGCGTTGCGAATGCGTCGTGTGGGGTATCATGTTGTAGCTCTCGGAGTATAGACCCTGATTTCAGGGATATTTATAGCATCTGTGACGTCATTGGTGACGTCATTAGTACAAGTTGTAGCGAAAGTGGGCCTTTTTTTTAGCAGTGAAGGATGTTATTTGGTGTAGAGATGGATCATCCGCGGTCCAAATGGACCGTGTGAGGTGTCATCTTGTAGCAACGCCCACCAACACCATTCTTAATGCTTCAACGCCCTGGTGAAATAGCTCAGAAACTCTGATATTCCATGGAATTGTCACTAATTCTTCGAAATGCAGTGATGCCCGTCAACGCCCGTCGTTACACCTTAACACTCTAACATAACGCCATGATATAGACCAGAGAGAGCACAACAACAACAACAAGGATGACACATGAGAGAACAACAACAACAAGAAGTTTTTTTCATATATTTTATTTTCCCCAATGTTACATCACACCCACGCTGGGGGGAGCCGCGTTGGGTATATTTACAATTCAAGAAGATTTTTATCCAATCAGAGGCCACCATTTGCATGTTTCATATTCGTTCCTGTCCGTTAGATGTATTCTTGTCCAATCAGAAGTCTCCATTTCAGAAAGTGCCATCTTAACCGTTTATTCTAATCATCGTCGGGCAGGCCAGGATACCGTTGAGGCAACATATCCTCAGATAGTTGTTTGCGCATTCTAAGTATCTATCAGTGCATGGGTGAATACTTTCATCCGATGGAGGTGGTGGTCAGTTTAACCACGAAGAACGCAACATTGGTCATTATCTTCACTATCCACTTGGTGTTACAATTCAAGAAGACTTGTCCAATCAGAGGCCATCATTTGCATCTGTCATATTCGTTCCTGTCCGTTAGATGTACTCTTGTCCAATCAGAAGTCTTCATTTCAGAAAGTTCCATCTTCGACCATGTTCGCTCTGAACCGTTTATTCTAATCACCGTTGGTCAAGCCAGGATACCGTTGAGGCAACATATCCTCAGATAGTTGTTTGCACATTCTGAGAATCTATCAGTGCCTGGGTGAATACATTCATCCGATGGGTTGGTAGGTCAGCTTGGTCACGAAGAACGTAACATTGGTTACCCTCTCCACTTTCCACTTGGTGTTGGGGCGTTGTTGTTGGGCACATTCCAAGGGATCCACGTTGGCCAGGTTCTCCAGCATCGTCTCTAGCGACACCCGGTTAATGATGGTAAACGGTTGGTCAAATACCCGGATGTTACTGCTCGTGTAAAAGTATCGGACTTGATCTGTCTCCTTATGCTGCAGCACATAACCAAACGCCAGATTTAATTTGAAGGACGTTGCTTGGTCATTGAAGATGGCTTCCACGTAGCTGCCTAGACGGGCGAGGTCGGTCAGTCGAAAATTGTAGATATCTTTAATAGGGCGATGACGGTAGAAACAGTGCCGTATCATGGTCCAATGGCGCCGATAGATGTCACTCACTGGATGGGCGCCCTGTAAGAGATCGCTAGGAACATTTATGGGCTCGTCCAGAAAATGTTCGATGTTATCAGGCGTATGACTCGAAACCGTAACGGTGGGGTCCGGCTGGATATCCAGGCCTCCTGGACCGTGGGTATAGGCAGGCTCTTCGTCATCGTATCACCAGTGGCGTTCGTCTCTCCGGGTTCATCTTCACTGGGTCTGACCTTCCGCGGCCCCTCTTTAGTGGAAAGTTGTCGCCCAAACCGTAGAGACGGGGCATGCATCAAACGCTGGTGCTGTCTAAACCGACTGGGTCGTTTGAAGAGTCGACCACAATCATTACATAGTACCGTCGCACCCGCGTGAAGTACCCTCTCATGACGCAGTAAATGATCCTCCCGATTGAATGACCGTGCGCAGGTTGTACAAGTATATCGAGCATCGTTGTGGGTGGAGGCCTCGTGGCGTCGTAAATTATCTAGACGAGTAAACAGCTTCTGGCAAGTTGTGCAAGTGAACATCTTGGTGGTTGACAGAGTGTCTGATGAAACGTCCAGGCCGCTTCCCTTTTAAAGCACGCTAGCTGGTGATCTATTTTTAGCACACTCAGTTCAACTATCCCCAAGTCGAGGGCCGAGCCGTGACATCTTCGGTAACATCCGTGTATCTTCGGTCACCTCCGTACCGTCAACGATCAACATGTAGACATATAGAGTATGTACGGCATGTTATAGTATTCATCAGTGCATGAGTGACGCATTCAGCCGATGGGAGTGGTCGGTCAGCTTGGTAACGAAAAACGTAACATTGGTCACACTCTCCACTGTCCACTTGGTGTTGGGGCGTTGTTGTTGGCCCCATTCCAAGGGATCCACGGTGTCCAGTTTCTCCAGCATCGTCTCTAGCGACACTCGGTTAATGATGGTAAACGGTTGGTCAAATACCCGGATGTTACTGTTCGGGTAAAAATATCGGACTTGGACTGTCTCTTTATGCTGCAGCACATAACCAAACACCAGATTCAATTTGAAGGCCGTAGTTTGATCTTTGAAGATGGCTTCTACGTAGCTACGCAGACGGGTGAGGTCGGTCAGTCGGAAATTGTAGATATCTTGAATAGGGCGATGACGGTAGAAACAGTGCCGGATCATGGGCCAATGGCGCCGATAAATGTCACTCACTGGATGGTCTTCGTGTGACAGATCACTGGGAACATTTATGGGGTCGTCCACGAAGTGTACTTTACCCTCCACGTCGTACAAAATCTGGCCCAAGGTCTTGTCGTCGGAATTTGACTGTTGAATTAGGGCGACATCATCATCGACCCTCGTGCGATGGGTGGGAGTTCCCCCTGTTTCGATATTGATGCCTACGGGCTCTTCTATCTGCAAACGTGGCTGCGGAACAGGGTGTCGTGTGCGTTGGTGTCGCAGCAACTGACTGGTCGGTTTGAAAAGCCGACCACATTCTTCGCATGGACGCTTGGGTACTTCATGGCGTGCACGTGTGTGGCGCTGTAAATGATCCGGGCGCTGAAACGACGGTGTACATATCGTACAGTTATACCGGGCGGTTCCTTCGTGCTTGGTAGCCTCATGGCGGCGCAAGTCGTGCAGACGAGTGAATGATTTTGAGCACGTAGTACAAGTGAACATCTTGGTGGTTGACAGAGTGTCTGATGAAACGGCCAGGCCGCTTCCCTTGTATAGCACGCTAGCTGGTATCATGTTCGGGCACTTCCATTGTCTCTTGTCAAAATACTTGCTTCTGATTGGACGAGAGCTCTGTGACGGATTTTAAATACTCGCTTCTGTTTGGTGTACGTCGCTAAAGGTCACGGAACTGACCTTTGGCCCGGCGCGCGCAAAGGTTTCCACCGCTCCGCGGTGGAAACCTTTACACTGCGCGCGCCGCGGTGGAAACCTTTACACTGCGCGCGCCGGGGTC